>JAODAC010013922.1:0-23161 GCA_027575185.1 Mimaenictus wilsoni | reverse complement strand
TATACTACACGTACAAAAAGTTTCATTCGATTTGGTGTTGGACAATTGGAACACTCCTTGGTAGAAATATCAGGAGCATTCATATATTTCTTAACATGATAGTATTATATAATATGTTACAGAACGAATCATTGATACAATTAAATTAATAAAACAGACAAGTTCACTAAAAGCATACTTATCACAGTATCTTGCGTAATTACTTTTTTCCCAGTATTGACTCATGTCTAATCTATAAGTTTCTAAAATTGTTATCTACTGCTGATAAAATGTGAAACATTTCGATACTTTTACGAACTGTATAAAAATGTATCATATGACTTCTAATGAAGCTATGTTTGCATTCATTAGTTAATGATTTAAATATGCATATTACAGGTCAATCATAGTTTGTTTTTTGTTTGATCTTACCGAGCATCGTCAGCTATGGTCATTAGCTCTATTCAATTCTTTTTCAATGTAATTAGTCATATTGGAGGCTAACACTATTGATAAGAAGAAGAATTCACTTTAATATGCATCCCCACCGAGAATCGAACCCGAGCCGTCATGGTCAGTGGACATGTCAATCGTAGTTGTCTCCGTCTCTATCTTGGAGCTATTTCTAATTCACAGTTTGCTCTTTTGCAGTTTGTCTTGCTCGAGTCTTTGCAAATAGTTATCTACAAATTCTTATGGTCTTGTACTATTTCCTATGATAATATTGTCTTATTGCATCGTAGTAGATAGTATTATTGCAATGAAATTGCATATACATAAATGTTTATTGAGTAATCAATGATAAACACTTTTTTATTTGCTTAAATGACATAGTAACACTTTTGATATGTGATATAGACGATAGTGTGAATAAAAAATCACCATATCTCGCAAATTTTGGTATAAATGCGCTCATGTTGGGTGCATTCGGTATAGTTGGCTGCAATTGCTCACTTTCTTACAAGTTTTTGCAATAAATCAACTACAACCTACAACCTCGTGAAAATGGCGAAATTCGTTCAGATTTTCCTTGCCGCCGTTGTAGTTATCGCGCTGGTGGATATTTGTGCTGCCGCAGATGAGAAATTCCAGTGCTATGACTGTAAGTCTTGCAAAGAATACAGCGACAGTAACCTAGTAGACTGCAAAGCCACTGAGAAATTTTGTTACATCAAAGGCAATCCAAATGACGGTATATTATATATAATTTAGTAAATAATTTAATATAATTTTAATAATTCTGCCTTGTTATGCAGAGTCCTGGGATCGTGGATGTGCCGAAAAGAAAGATTTCTGTCCAAAAGACACGGACACGCAAAAGTGCACTACGTGCAATGAAAGTAAATGTAACTCTGGTTCCTTCATTAGCGGTTCCATAGCCATGAGTGTTGCCACCGCCGCCATCATCAAGCTGCTGCATTAAACCGTCCATCGAGCGCCGCCGCAATGCTATCAGCGTGGCAGCCATCACTTCCAGCAGCAATTAAGATGTAACAAGTAATATGTAACACGTAGCCAGTGAAATAAAAGTCTTTGAGTACGAATACATTCATCAGCAATGTGCTTATTCACACGTTTTCCCAATTTGCTCGAAAAAATGTGATCGATAGCACTACCTACTTATCGCATCCACAATCCTCTCAAAACGCACTCCCTCTCCAAAAAAAAACTAACAAAATCATCCAATGTGCAATTGTATCTTATCTGCGAACAAACACCACCACCGACCGCTCGAAATCGTATAAAAGGCGCGCCTGAAAAAACAATTCATACAACATTGTTTCGGTACATCCAAAAGTCTACATTCAGTCTACAGACTACCAACCAGCGTTAAAAATGGCAAAGGTCGCTATCTTCCTGTTCGCCGCCGTCGTGCTCAATGTCCTGATGAGCGCCCAAGCCGAAAAAATTGAGTGCTACACCTGCACCAACTGCGAGGAATACAGCAGTAAAGACTTGGTGGAGTGCACCAAGGGAGGGTGCTACATCCGTGGTGATTCAAAGAACAGTAATTCGAATATTCCTCGCAAGTGATATTTTTTACCCTTACACGAATCTTCTGTACACAGACAAATGGAACCGTGGATGTGAAGTTGATGAAGCTACCGCTTGCAAAGATTATGGCAAGGACGACTGCTCGTTCTGTAAGGAATCTGAGTGCAACTCCGGCTCCTTCGTCACTGGCTCCATCGCCATGAGCCTCGGTGTCGCTGCCCTCCTCAAGATGCTGCACTAAATTCGCGTCAAAATGAACAGTTTGAGCGCGAAAGATTCGCTGATATGTAGCTTACAATAAATATGGTTAAATAAAACTATTTGTTGGTCTTCACTTCGCCTAATTCTATTTTATCATTATGAACCCTATAAGAAAGCTATAGCAAACCATAACTAATTGAATTGTCTTCCATCCTTGAATGAAGGGTCTACGTGATCATTTTACGCCATTGTTCTTTGTTATACAATCATTAAACACATTTTGAAACACCGATCAAACTTATTGATTTTGTGTGATATCTAATCTATATTACGAGCATCATCCTTAATTGAGGCCTTATTGCGGATTATTACAGTTTCCAAATGCGTATATAACGCTATAAACTAATGAGGTATAAACCTAAGGGAAAGTTAGCAATAATCATACAAGTCAAAACAAGAGAAATGCATATACACTAACTGCTGACCACAAGGTCACGGGATCGAATCCCTGAGGAAATTGATTCTTCTTCTAATCAATAGTATTAGCCTCTACTATGACTAATTACAATAAACACAGCATTGAATAGAGCGAATGCCCACAGTAGTCAATGCTCGCTACACTCAAACAAGCAAAATAAACATATGTAAAGAGTTGGGTGAAAACAGGATGTCCGTTGATAAATAACTAGACACATTAAGTAATTCTATGATATATTGTAAATATATATTTCCTGCATATAGTGTCGCGACTGTGAAAAGCTGATTTGTATTTTATTTTGCCGAGCATCGACTGCTATGGTCATTAGCTCTATTCAATTCCTTTTCAATGTAATTAATCATATTAGAGGCTAACACGATTGATAAGAATTCACTTTAATATGCATCCCTACCGAGAATCGATCTCGGGACAGTGATCATCGACCATACCACTGCGCCACTGCTGGACAGAATGCTGATTAAAAATGTATATGTAATAACAGGAAAACCACATCTAGGACGTTTATTCCAGCGGCGAGTAACGCGGGCACCAACTGCGATAAGTGTACGTGGTCTATTGTGCAATGTGTGCTTTGCACGCGGTTTAAAAAGTGCGTTAAATTGGTCCCCTGTGTGACTTTTTAGCCGTGAGGAAACGCCCGCAGGTACGGCCCTTCAGAAAGGCATACTGAAGAAACGGGGCAGACAAGTAGCATCAAACATCGAGGCGGCCCTGTCTATGGTTCTTCATAAATCAAAATTGATACATTTCCTTGGTTTACTTGTTTTCTGAATTTGAGTTGTTTTCTGAAATTTACGGTGGTGAATAGTGTGCCCAGTCTTACTAACACGCCAAACCATTCTACCAAGTTGCTGAATTACTGTGTCGTAATTCATCCAGAAATGATCCAGAAATATCCGTAAGGAAGTAGTATCAGATAAAGGTGGCGCTTTTTCACCATTTGAGTACGTCACATTTGGTAGAGACCCCTTTTTTTAATAACCACGCCTTCCTCTTTTCTGTAATAGGTTCCATGACGAAATAATATAAATTGTTTTACTTAAAATTATATGTTCAAATTATAAACGTACGTATTTGAAATAGTAAACTTACAAAGAAATTAATTAATTGAAATTTAACACGGAAAGTGAACCAACCGGGTTTGAACCGGCGACCTTTGGGATACCGGCCCAACGCGCTACCAACTTCGCCACGAAGACAAAATTTCACACTAAATTGCCAAATTCTATATAAATATATATTCTCAAAGTCAGCCAAAACATCGCCGCAATGGAAAAAGTGTGTAAATTCATTAATTGTGCTAAATGATTACATGTTCTTCTTTGATATGTCAATGCTAGCTAATCTGGAGTCGTTCAAATAAGACAAATAGTAGTTGTGTGAATGAGCTAAGGAAAAAACATTACAAAGTACTTGCTCTCAAATATATGTAAACAATCTTTAGTTAGGCTTAATTATAAGTAGGTATGCAGAAATGAATATTGTATAGACGTTATCATGTATGTAATTTGTATATATTATTAATAAATGTTGTTTAAATAGTGAATGGTTGTCGGTCTGTCGTGTTTTTGATGCAGTTTAGGGGCAGTTCAAACCTCACTCGCGGCGCTCCTGTTTTTCGTTTCTTTTTTAATTCATATATGTTTAATTGCATTTGTGCTTATTGGTCTATTTAGTATTAGTAGCCAACCTGGGCAGCATAGTGGTAGCATCTCCGCTTACCACGTAGGAGTACGGGGTTCGATTCCCCGAAGTGGGCAATCCACCGGGTGAATATTATTCACCCACAACTTACCACAAACACTTACAACACTAAAACATTCAACACCCAACATTCTACCAACAACACAAATTGTAAACATACAAATATATATGCTCAAATACGATGGAAAAACCTTAGGCTTGATAGCCATTAAAATATATACATTAATTTTTTATTATTAGTATATATTTATTAAATTGTAAAAAAGCATGGTCTGAAACATTTATCTTGTTGTCATATTAATTATAAATTTAAAAATTAACAAAAAAAATTAACGAAAATTAACAAAAAAAATATAATGCTTTTGTAAGTGGACAATGGAGCTTCTGAGAACATTTACAACCGGATACGATTCTGCGCTATTCCTTTCGCTTCATTTCAAGACTTATTCTGAGCCTTCAGTTCTACAAGGACTACCGGTTCTTCCAGACCCTTGTGGATTCCAATCCCTGGAAATTCGTGCTGGGTCACTTTTTGAGGTATACGCCTCCTAGATTTAGCTCGCATTCACTAGTTTACGTGCTTACGTTTAGCGTGCTTGTTGACGTTTTACTTCAAAACTTTTAAACACATGGTTTCATGGCGTCACCAGTAAGACTGATATGGTTAAAGAAAATCGAAGAAATGTGACCACAATTTGTAAAATGTAAGTGATTATGTAGTAATAAGTATTGTCATTATTTATTAATATTTAAATTGTCTGTTGGATCGATTTCAGACATATCCCTATTTTTTTGTACGAAGCGTAGTATTGACACAATCATGATAACACCGCTGGGCATATTGTGTTGTCGTCTTATCAGCGCCAATCCATGGAAACAGGTGTGGTTTGATGGACGACATCGCAGTGAAATGGACACTACTGAATGATAGCGAAGATGACAGCAACGAGGCCGCACACAATCGCCGCACTAGTTCCGTATACGGATGCACTATTGCACAAATCTGTGTCGCATGATGTGCACTTCATTTCCAAGGTGATATCTTTGCAAATCATTGGCGGAGCGCATCGGCGTATCACCCCTTCATCTACACACATAAAACGTTGCTTACTACAGACTTTAGATGTTCCTTATTTCTATACTTACCTCTCCATAGTTTAATGCAAGAATGAGAACAATTAATAGCCATGCTCGATGTGGGTGGATCGCATTTTCCATCTTTGAGACTTTCACACTCGTAGCATTGGAGCCCTGCAATTTTAAATAAAATTCTTAATTTACCCATGTTCATCTTATTGTGGAATAGCTTACCTGCAACATTAGTGATGTTTAATGTCACAATTGCAACTAATGCGAAGATAACAAAAGCTTTCATTTTTCCTTAATAATGAAAGGTAAAATAACGTTTTATTATCTTGTTTTATTACACAATTCAACCTAAGCCTGAACCTGAGTTAGGACTACTAATGAATGACTGATCTTTAAAATAGTGGGCTTGTAAATTTATAGTAGGGTAACCATAAATTTGTACTAGTTGCAAGAATGTATGATTTGTAACCTGGAAAATCCAAGTTTATCAGTTGTAAGCGAACTTATCTATGTTTATTCAATCTCATTTTAAATGTTAAGCAATTCTTGCTTAACAACTGAAATTCGACAAAATGTTTTTACATTTAATTAATTTTAAGACCTATGTGCAGAAGAAACCATATGATTGGGGATTTGAAACGCCACCAGTGCATCTATATCATGCCAGATTGTGAAGTGGTCTTCAGTAAAAGGCCTTCAGCAGAAGCAGTGCATGTCAAAAGTAAGCTTGGAACTGAACGAAAGTGCTCAAAGAATTTGGGCGAGGTAACAAACTCACAAAACGCACCAAAGAATTGTAGCCAAGATAAGGTGGATATACTAGCCAAGAATGTAGCAGAAACCTCCTTCCATGGTTATGAATAAACCTTGTGAAGTATCAATGTTCACAGTGAAGGTATAGATCAAGAAATGGTTTGGTGTCAGACACAAGACCAAGGCAGCCCTGCCCCATGCATTAATATCCTCTCCTTCGTTTACTTTCATGCACGCTGACCGAGCATAGGCAGGTGGCCTGACATTCTTTCAGAATTATTTCTGGGAAACTATGTGTAAATGCGCAAAGCGACTTTATGAAATTACTTTCCCGCGAGTTTTAAGTTCGCGGAGCTTCACTTAAGAGGGTTTGATATGCCCGGCAGAGTAAGGAACACAGAAGAAATACACACGAAGAATACGCTACAGACGCGTAGGAATAATGGTGTAAAAGAACTTACTCTTGGTAATGCTGGACAAAAACTGAGTCAATTTAAGTATTTCGCAGCGCCAAAGATGCCAACATAAGTGGTTAGGGGGTAGTCGGCCGGGCGCATGCGCAACTTAGACTGCCGCTGCAAACTTGCTGAGCGGCACAAAGAGCACTTTGCCACGAACACTATGAGCTTATTAATTCCCTTTGGGTAGGTTGCTAGCCTGACCCAAGGTGAAGAAGACTTCTATAGCGACAACCACAGATGCGCTGGGGCAACCACATTGCCGCAGCGAGTAGAATAAATCTTGCCACAACTATGATTTGAGGCTGGATCCCCTGCGTGGTAAGCAGCGATGCTACCAACTGGGGCTACGCTTCGTATTAATATCATTTTCTAGAATTAAAAATGTTGAAAATGTTGAAACTGTGAATTTCTGATAATGGGGTAAATTTTTTAAAATTGGAATGTTGTAAAGATGATGATAATCAGGGCCGGCGCTAGGGTCCTCAGTTTCTTATCATTATTCTCTTATTATATTTTTTTTTATGAAATATTGAATGGGTCTCAGTGAATTTAAGGTAATCACCATTAATAGCCCATAGAATTGATCCAAGCAAATAGACCAAGGTTGGTCGCAGTGTTAGTAGCATGGACTTCACAGGATTAACAAAAAAGAGGCTATAAAAAATCAAAGAGTCGAGATATTCCTTAAAAAGTCGTCTGCAAGAGTATAAATATAAATATTCTGATATTGTGCATTTGTTGAATGAAAGATTACGTATTTTGGAAAAAAAAACATTTTTACGGCAAATCGACGAAATTACCGACACATTTGCTTATCAACATTTAAGTGGATGATTCAAATGTTTGCACTTTGAGGTAATATTAGTCAATGCGATAAGATTAGCATTGTTTGCTAATGGAGCATTAGATGAGTATGTTTCAAAATCTTGATCACTCATTCCATTGAAATAGAGCATTGTGCAATCGTCGCCAATCAAGAGTCATCTGTTTGCATCATGCACATTCCAACAAGTTGGTACTCGACCCTTGTGACCATGCGCGACAGCTTACATCGCTTTTTAAAACTCAACAGGTATTTGGTGACATTTTGGGTAATACCTAATTCGTACTCTATACTTGGATAAGTTAGATACAGTTATCTAAACCTTGTCTCCATTCTCACTTCTTAACAATGAACATTTCTATTCCTGAAGTGAAGAAGGATATGCCAAAAATACATCGAAATGCTTAAATTGCACAAATTTAAGATAGAGTGGTACATCTTATAACGACATTTTCGATACAAACTCCCAACACAGAATATAAGCGTTAAAAATTATGCGTTTATTTAAACATCTGATATGTTGATTAAATTGAAATTCAATCATCAACCTTCAATTCAAAAATTAGTGATTGTTATGAAAGGTGAGAAAGAACGAAAGAAATGTCAATTGAAGAATAATCTGTTCATTTGGCCGACTATGGACCACGTAAAATAGTTGCTCATGATTAGGTTTCTCTCCTCTTTCTTCGCTTCCAGTACTCTTTCATTCTTTCTCTATGATGTTTTTTCCTTCTTCTGTCCAATCTACTCCAGCTCTGTTTAGAGAAATTTTCATCATGCGCTATTTGAAATTAGGGTTAGGGAATGGATAGGTGTCCATTCCACGGTTAAACTGAGATTATAAGTCCCAGAGTGTTGGTTCATCCGCTCCTAACATGGAGACAGCCGGTGTTTGCTGCCGTTCACTATGAATCAGACGCAGCTCTCAAATTTGGTCCGCCCCGGGTATTTACCTTCTCCGATACCACCTATAACTGGGAGGCTTTCCCCTATCTGCCACCTGGGGAGGCGCCTGATAGAGGACTTGAAACCCCTTACGGTGATTTCATATTGTGGTGTATTATTATGAATTAAGAATTATTTGGATGATACTTATTTGTGTGAGAATTTGGGTCACGGATCATCGTGGGACAACGGCTTTCAACTCGCCGGCACTTCAAGAAATGATAGAACTTCGCTATATCAATCTTTGTTACATCTATTTTGAAAACTCAACAGGTATTTGATGCCATTTTGGCAATGCTGTTTTTTTGGGGCGCGTTGCCGGCATAGGACCAACCTGAGCAAGTGGTCCTTCGAAAGGGGAGCAGTTACACATCATGTGATAGACATGGCTCACCAAGGATCATTTTTATCTTACCTGCCCATGGAACTGCCTATTTGGGTTTATCACCTTAGGAAGTTAAACAACATTCCCCACCGTACCTGTATTTGCTGTTTCTTCTTCTTCTGTGTAATAACTAACTCTAAACCTATTTAAACTTATCTCTAAACCTATCTAAACCTTACCTCCGTTCCTAGGTCTTTGCAATGAACATATCTATTCCTGAAATGAACAAGAATATGCGAAAAAAAAATCGATATACTTAAATTACACAAATATAAAACAAATATAAAGGGTATATATACATAGTATAACTACAATTTCATACAAATTCCCTACGCGAAAAAAATAAGCGCCTTATCAAAGCGAACCGCAAATGCGAGGTGTTAATCTGCGCGCGGGGAATTTTATCGCTCATCAAATATTGATCGGGCGAGAAGCCATCAAGGACATTTCGGATGAAGTTCGTCCGCGAACCAAGTGTCGCAACAACGACGCCGCGGCGGTTTCAGGTGACGACGAATCACTCACAAATCATCAATGCCGACCTAATTAGCGTCTAATCGTGCTCTAAATGCGTGTAATTCGACTGTAATTGCGCATCACGTTATTTGTCGGCGAAACTGCGTATTTCCCATATATGAAATTACAAAAGAAAAAAATAGCTATCGATAAGCATACAATCCATCTAGGTATTGAAATGAGATAAAACTACGGCGAAAAAGTAAACAATTACATTTATTACAAAAGCAAGGTGCAATTTATATAAATATAACTATTATCGTGTTGCGTTCTTGGTAATCTGATATAATGACCTTTATTTTATCAAGTTTCGCCAAATATGATTAATACTGGCAATTAGTGTATGAAGTCTATGATTATAAATAAGTATCATTAGAGTATGCGATGATTGATGGTTGTAAGCTAATGAATACAAATTTTTAGGCAAAGTTATATTGCGCTGTAGGCTAAAATTATTCGCTTATTTTCAAAACCGATATGGTGATGAAATTGAAAGGCTGAATTTAGTGATGGTTGCATGACAGCTGAGGAAGAAGAGAAATGGATCTTGAATTGTTGGAATTATTTGGATATTTTTGTAAAATGTATGGGGATGGATAAATGGGAGGAGTTATAGCTAGAGCAGGTCTGATTACTGTATAGCTTCATACGGTTGGAGAAATTGGGTACATGGTTCTACAGGAAGCGGGCAGAATGGCAGTGAAATGGGAAATGATTGCACGAGTAGTGAGGTGCGAGGGAAAATTAGCGCGAAAGGGGAATGAAATTTTGGGTAAGAATAAGTGGGAGTGGTGTATCAGCATCCCCCGCTAGTTAGGCGAAGACGGGCGTATGAGGAGGTAGGGCTGTCGATGGCGGTGTTTGAAGAGATGTGAGCGGAGCAGGTGTCTACGAAGGAATCGGAGAGGGCGAGAGGGAGTTAAGCCGAGGAGCAACTAAAACAGGGTCATGTAACGAGCAGTACCTACAACCCAGCGTACGAAAGGGTACAGGTTATCGGGAGGAAGCCCTGGTACTTTGGGGATAAGGGCAGAAGAGGGAGTGAGCAGGCATTGTTTTTAATTAATCCTCGGCAGTCAACGCCACTAGCACTGCGACCAACTTTGATCTATTGTGCACGTACTCTCCTTGACCGACTTCCCCTTGAATTCAATTGCTCGCAGCCTAGCAAAGAAAGTCTCTCAGGTGCCAGGGATGCACAAGTGCAGAGTAGGTCGTGTCCACCTCCGGTTTACATAATCTGCAATCACCTTCGCCAATATTGGCTAGGTGGTACAAGACCTCGGCATGGCCTGTCAGTAGGCCTTATATCGCTTATTTCAGCTTTATAATTTCTTGGGCTGTGTTCTATGACACGTTAAGCAGCCTCTTGGCCTTGGGACCCCCTTCATCCTTCCAAGCGGTCTCGTGTCTAACACGATACCGTTTCTTGATCAATTCCTTCACTATGGACCTTGATAATCATCTACAGGATGGTTCAGAGCCATGGCAGGTGGAGAAGGCATTACTGGCTAGGGCTAGGTGTGGATCGGAGGAGACAGGCAGAAAGGTGCGGGTGTGCCAGGAATACACGAAATGTGTAATGTTGGCGATTTTGGCGGAAGGGCGATCCTGAACTGTAAGCTGTACTTATAGTTTTGTATATGAATTATTATTGGTTTTATTTTTGTTATTATTTATTTATTTGTATAAGGCTGTAAAGGTTATTAGGAAGACTGGAATGCCAATAAAGGTTATGAATAGACATGTTAAAACATATCGATATTGATAAATATCGATATTTCGGCATATTGATCGATAATTTCAATTTCCATAATATCGATATCGAAATTTTTAATATCGTTTTGACATGTCATTGACGTAGCCGCCATCTGAGAAGTATTCTGAGAAGTTCATAAGATTAAGACCAGCATCGATTTTTTGCTGGTATTGCAATTATAATACTATTACTTTCATGTATAATTGCAATTATTATATTTGGTGGAGAGCCTGATAGATCTATATATGTATTATTATTGTTAGTATTATTTTAAATATCGATTTTCGTCGTTATCATAAGATTAATAATAACAAAAAACCACGAATACAGATTAGGAACACTGGTGTAACCGGTGTGTGAGTCCAAGACTCCATGTGAATTAATGATCATTGCAGATTGTTGGGAACTGTAATTAGTCCTGAAATCCATATTCAGATGACGCTCCTGTGGAATTTCCACGACTATATTTCGATATCGATATATCGAAAAATTGGAAATATCGATTTCGAGAAATATCGATATTTCATCAACGTCTGACATATGAATATAAGTATTATTTGGATGATATTTATTTTGGTGCGGTTTTTCCGATAATTAATTAAAATGACTTTCATCTCAGTAACATGTCAAGAAAGGATTGAAATTCGATAACCATTTATGGAGATTTATCAAAACCGAAATATCGATAAAATGGAAAACAGCCTTCATCGACCCTAGCGAAAATATTCAGCTTATTTATATTATATCGATATCGATATATTTTTGGTATGCTGTGCCAATCAGCGAGACTATTTCGATCAAATTTGATAAAAACTTTACAAGTACTTTATCACCATTAACAAACAAACACATTTTTACAAATATTAAAATTGCGCCAACGTATTCATTTCTATGTCGAAAATAACTCATTGTTAAAGCTACATTATGTAACTATATTCACGGTTATTTTTTATAAAATAATTGATTCTTTGTCCTTTGTCAGTGGTATGTTCGATGCCAGTCCCCATGGCTTACAAAAATTTGTCCCCCACCATTGTCTTGTATTGACCTGTAAGATAGGCAAACCTGGTCAGAATGGAAAATTGGTTGATCCCTTCCGTTTCCGTTATAATCAAGTTTCACTATATATACTCCAATTATGGAGAATTAAAATTAATGTGAAAATTAGCATGCGCACAACAAATTTAAACTAAACTATGCATAAAGAATTGAGAGCGCATTAAATGGTAAACCCGTTGGAACATATCTAGAACATCATGAACACGATGAGAGGAAATTGAGTCATCGCAAATTAAACCGCCCGGAATGAAATTCAATCTACGTCATCATATAATGGTTGTGGGCGCTTCACTCACCAACAACCACGGGAGTAACGAGAGTACCCATGGGGTGGTAACGACATCGCGGAACCAAGGGTGAATTAGAAAAAAAATGCAAAGCGTCGTCTGTATGAGTCATGTTTGCACGCGCAAACATCCGTCATATGCTTGCAAAGCATCGTGGCAGCGTCGAAAACGGGCATTAAGGCGTTTTACGACCGCCGCCGCCGGTGCCCGTCTGTCTGAGTTCCGTATCGAACGCTGCCGCCGCCGGGATGACGGGACGTCGCAATTTTAGGTCAGGTTCGGTGGTCGAACCCAAAACCAACTCCCCTGCATGATAGCGACCTCTGGACCTCTGCGTACCAAAAACGGCGGGAAAGTGTTTCAAAGCGATGAATATACTTAGAACTAAGGGTGCAAACGTTCTCGAGAGATGACAGACTTTCCTCGTAGGTGTGGAACGTTTGTCAAAGTTTGTTTAGAGACACCGGTGAGTTTTAAAGGTTTCTCTATTTGATTGGTGCTGGTTTTTGCAACGATGTTCTAACCGTTCTTTGAAATTTCGCGATGGCAGCGCTACTGGTAACTGCAGAAGGAGGGGTAACGCTGCGTCTCGCGCTCATAGAGCGACACCGCAGCAATCGCACAGCAATCGTGGTGCCCGTTTCTGCGTAGCATCACGCTGTTTGGTTTGCAGCGAGCATTTCGTGTCGAGCGTGCGTCGCTAGTTGCCCAGCGTCACCACCGTCGGTAGCGCGCGTGCACCACGAGTTCGCCGAGTGCGCGAAATCCACGCACACCGGGCCCCAGACCCGCCGCATCGGACAAACCCAACCCAACCCCCGCGCCACCGGACGTGCTCTCTAGCCGACGCCATGTCGAAATCGATCCTCATCAGCGCGCTGCTCGTGCTCGTCGCCATCTCGTCAGGTAAACAAGCGTCAGGCAGATAACATCCGCTTATCACGACACCACGGCCGATGTCATGCTACACAGCCCGCTGGGTCCGCTTTGCCCGCCTTATTTTTATCCGCTGTCGAAATTCAACAGCAACGAAAACGCATTTAGTGCGGGACGCACGTCGAGCGTGCGAAACGTCGCGTCTTTTCCTCCTCTTTGTAATTGCTTTGCAATAATTGTTATCGTTGCAAAATACGAAAGATGATTTACAACATTTACAACTTGTAAGTGAATCTCTATCGCGACCAACCGTTTTTCAATGAATCACACTTCTTTGTTTTTCTGCTGTGTTTAATTTGCGAATGATTCACGCATACTTTTTTTTAATGCCGATAAAGACATCCGTTCGTTAAACAATATTTCACTCAAATTGATAGTCAACTGGTCATGCATGTATATAATAAGTGCATTAAATGCATATTTACATTTACATTTCAACGCATTCAAATGCCAATTGTACATCATTTGTAATTTCAAGCAGTAATAAGAGTAATGCGAAATGAAACGCCATGTAAACATGTTCCCAACCGAGCTGACCTTGTCCCCGATTTGGCTGTTTTGTCTTGCACCTCACACTGAAGTTTTTCGTTTTGCTTTGGTATCTCTTTAGTGCACTCGTTGAAGTGCTACAGCTGCGACTCCAGCAAGAACTTTGCATGCGACTACAGCTTCCTGTCGTTTGTGCTACCATCGGTGGAGTGTGAGAATAGCGGCAGTGGTATTTTGGACGCCATCGCCTCTTTCATTCCCATGACCTGTGCGAAGATTTCTGGAAGAGGTAATAAAACACTCGTATTCTTTTTTTTTACATTAAACATGATGAGCTCATCATATTTTTCTATGTAAGGTATAATTATGAACATGGTACAATCTTACGTAATAAAAAAATTTCATAATTGGTATAGGAACAGTTTCAATCATAAATAGAAGTATTCTAGAAAAAAATCTCGAAATGCCAAAGCTAATGCCAAACTAAATTAAATTTGAGTCACGAGAACTACCTAAATTGTGTTCCAATAGCAATTTTTAAACTAAAATCCGAATTTCGACACCAAATAAATAATTAAATAAACTAAGATTATTTATTAATCGAAATAAATCAAAAAATATCCGATTTATATATGGATCTAGCTCACAGATCGGCAAAAGCAATCGGTATATTTCAAAACCAACCGTAATATGGATGAGCATCTCTTAGTTAAAGTTGTCCCTTGAATTAAAGTGGCATGTCGTCTGAAATTAGTAAATGGGTCAGTCGGTGACCCACGGGTCAAGTGTGGCTGAACGTTAGGTATTTAGGAGGGTATTTTTGTTTTTACCAATAATCAATTGAAATTACAAAAGGAATATAGAGAAATAAATAGTATAAATATAGAAAATGCTGCACAATCGACATATTCATACACATTATCCTCAGTGAGTTTTATATATAATCATATACGCTTTTACCCTATGTGAGTGTCGGGTTATTTCTATTTGTAACATGGAGCTTTTGTAGATCGTCCATTTAAGTCCCTTCTTATCAAGTTTCCCTCAGCCTCCGTTTCCCATTTCTTTCAGGGTTCTTCCCCGTTTCTTCTATATTGCCTTTCTCGTATTTCATACTTTCTTAGCTTAAGAATATAGCCAAATAAAAAGTATAAATATAAAAAATACAACATAATCGACATATTCATTCACATTACTATCAGCAAATCTTATATATAATCATATAGCATTTTGCCCTAAATGAGGATGTCGGGTTATTTTTATTTTTAACGTTGAGCTATTATCGTTGTTTTCCATAGGGTACTGTCTACCGTTATTGTCTTTACTTGTTTTCCATTTAACCCGTCTTCATCTAGTTTCCCTCAATCTCCGTTTTCCATTTCTTCCTAGGTTCTTCCGAATTTCTGCGTCATTGTTTTTCTCGTATTCCATATTTCCCCCTTGTTTTGTCCTCTTATCCTAATGCTGCGGCTCCACCAGTTGTCTTTCCTCAGTCTAATCAGGTGGCGTATCAACCATTAGTTCCTATTTTTTTTTTCTTTTGTTCTCATCTAATTTCGTCCATTCTCGTGACTATGTGCCTAAGATTTTCCACATTACCTTCATTTCAACTGCCCTGATCTTGCTTTGCTCTTGTTGGTCTCGTGGACACCTATCTTCGTGAACCATACGTAAGGTTTGGTCTGATTATGGCCTTATAAACTCTGATTTTCATACCTTTCTTCACTTCCTTGTTCCATAGTAGTAAATGTTTGCAAATCGCGTTGTTTCCATCCTCGAATTAATTTCCACAGCTTGATTTCCGTTGGTTCTTAAAGTTTCTCCAATATATTTGTATTTCTGCACTTGTTCAATGGTTTTGCCTCATGTTTTGAACTTGATGCCATTTTTACTTTTCATCAGTTTTGTTTATGTTCATTTTCCATTCTCTTGCTGCACATTCTACACATTCAGTTTGTGTTTAAGAATCTTCTCACTATTGGCAATTACTGCAATATCACCTGCAAATGAATACGCTTCTATGTTGTTACTTATAGTAATCTATGAGCAACATGGATGGGTTTCGTGGTCTGCTTTACTTTTTTGATTATTTTATCTATAACGGTTTACCATAGTCATTCCCTTGGAATCATATCACCGTTTTCACGGTAAAGATGTAGTCGTGGGTACAGCGTTTAGGTCTAAACCCACTCTGTCCTTCGGCTAGTTTACATTCTCTCTAATATTTGTCGTTACTCGTATAATTTGGTTATTCCTCTATAGTTCTGGTAGTCATTCTTGTCACCTACTTTGTATATTGGTAATATGAACTCAATTTACCATTCCTTCGACAGTTGTTCCTTCGCCCGCACTTTATACAATGTTATATACTACGAAATCTGTCAAATTCTCTCGCATCGAGGATGAAATCCTGCCAATGAACATATAAAGGATAGAATTCAAGCGAGTTGAAACCAAACCAAGAAGTATATTGTAAATCGTAACTTGTGATTTGGTATTATAACCCAGATAATAGAGAAAATAAGACGAAACCGTCTACAAATCTTGGTATATTAGGATATTTCTCATTTTAATATCACATCGTAAGCGCATGTAATTAGAAAATAGTTGATTCTGCACAATTATTGCTATTCTGTACACATAACGTTAGATTCATGTTTTCAAAAAAATGTTTTATAGTCATTCCCTTGGGTCTTTTATAGCTCAGAACTTTATGGTATAGTTAGTTTTAAGAAGTCTCGCTTCAATTCAAGCGACTATGATTACGTTGTCAAACAAGCAAATGACATCCGGCATGACATTTACTTTTTTCTGATGCAGTTGTACACGCTGAAAGCGAATCACGTCAGATTTTCAAGATATTCCTTTTTTAATTCCATTTATATTTGATTTCTAGAAGATATTTATAGCCCTATATTGAAGTTACCAGATTGCATGTTAAACATTAAGAAGCGATGAATAATTGATAGCGTTTTTTCTACTTCTATTTGTCCTTGTTAATGAAATTGTCTGTGATTTTTAGATTCGGAGGGCAATGTGTTTACGGCACGCGGCTGCGTCTCGAAGGGCACCGGCCTAGCGTGCAACGTGATCGCGACGGCGATAAACTTCGCCAATTCGAAGGTACTCAGCGATCAGGTGTGCGAGACGTGCGACAGTGACTACTGCAATTCGGCGGGACGCGTCGGCGGTATGACCGCCACCGCCCTCCTGGCCGCCTGCTTCCTCTTCCTCTTCTAACGCGCCTGCGACGCGCCTCCGAAACCAACCACTTCCCCGCACACCAAACACGCAGAACCAGGAATCTCCCAGCGCTGTCTTCGATTACCGTTCCATCATCCAGGCCGCGGCAGCACAACCAATGCGCGGCGCTGTCTGTCTGTAAACGTTGTGCGCATGCGCACTAGCGCCGACACACACCTCGACACACGTACATACATACTTAACACATACACATGCGCAACAACCGAATGCAAGCATTAGACTGGCGAAACGAAAGAGAAAAAAAACCAGCACACGTACGATTAAGCAATGTCATTAAGCAAATACGGTATGTAGGATTTATTTCGGGGAGGGCCAGCGCTGATCGATTACAGGCAGTTCTTTATTTACCCACGATTTGCGTTCGCTTGGGTTTTCGCGCTCCGCAAACATCGTTGGCCTCAATTGCTTACAAATCATCTCCAGATATCGCTCCGACGTTTGCGTTGTGAAATTATATTTTTCTATTTGAACGTATTATCAAATGAACTACAAAAAATGTAAACGATATATTATTGATCACTTACTCCCACGTATCGGATCAACTCAACTTGTGTACTCGTGAACGTTTTATCAAACTACTTATGTAACATGTATGCAAGACGTGTTTATGACCAATAATTCCTAATAGTTCTCCTCGAGAACGCTGAAACACGCAAGTGGGCGGACAGCCATTTGATGGACATCACATTTGCGAATCTACTTTATTTGTGATTTTTGTACATTGTTATTATTTTATTATTATTTCACTGGAATATCGACTTAATAAACTTTTTGTAATTAAATTTGCATCGCAATGAGGATTTTGAGCGGAAATGATGTGTGAGTACGTTAATGATGCGATAAACAATGGCATTTTAATGCAGACATGTATGCAATTATCAAGTATTAACTCAAAATGACTGCGTTGCCAAAAATATATGACGAAAAGTCGAGTACCTCGTTGAAGACATTGAAAATAAGTTGGAAAACTTTAGTTTGTAAGCCAAAGTATTACACAGTGCTAGCAAGGCTAGTAGGTAAATTACAAGAAAAAAAAGTCCCAGTGATTCAGTACAATTCAGAAATGTGTAATGATAGATAGCTCAATAATATTTCTTCCACATGGGCACCATCGGCATAAAAAAACGTTTTAGAATTTTGCGATTTTACATACTAGACCCTAAAGTTTAGTGAAATACAACCTGATAATGAAGGGGTTGCATTAATATAATTCAGTAATAGTTCCCGTAAGATATTTCTATGTATAAAAACATCTCTCACACATCTCACGCTTTGCACGAGCAAGGTTTTTGTTTACATTAGTTTCTCCCAAGCTCAAATAATGCCAACTATTGTGTTTATTCATTTTTCTTACGTACTAGACTGACAAAATTCAGATAACTTCGTCTTCGAAGAGTAGAAGTTCAAAATGAGAGAAACTACTATTTAATAACTGAAGGACTCGCACATTTTCAACGCCACGGGATTTTTTTCGTTTCATCGATTTTTTTCCTTCGAAAAATCCACGTGGACCCAAATTAGCACGTTGTAAGCACACAACATCAAAATGCAACGCATTTTTTAGGATATCATCGGTGAGGCAAATCACTGAATGGCGATTTTAAACTTTAATCATTGACAGTAAACTACACACCTACTTGTAATATTGTAAACAGTGTTTAAGATGAATTTACGACACAGAGTTGAAACCAGACGAACAGAAATATTGTAGAGCTTAGCGGATACTATTCAAAACAAAGATAAATGAAATAAGAGTATTTATTAACGTAAGAGTTTTCGGATGTAGTTGCGGATGGTCGAGTTTAATTTGTATTTAAAAGAAATTGTTTACGGTTGTATTTATTCGCAGAATTTAATTGCCGTTGCACTCTGTTGAATTGCTATACGCAAAATGATTCAGAATCATTCTGTATAACAGTGTTGTTACCATTTGTCTACATACAAATCAGTTATTGCCTATTTTTATTACATGCTTTTTACAGCTTTTACTTGAACAAAGCACACACACCACGATTGTGGATAATTTTTGGTGATTATTATAAAATATAAATATTTCGGAAATTATTCATGTTCATTTGTTTCCTATTTCAGAAATTAGTCCAAAGTATTTTCCAAATCTTTTCCAGGTAATTGAGATTTTTTGAAGAAGTGATTATGAGAATTTACTGGAAATCAATTTTAGGGTCCCCGAAGAATGAGTTTCTGTGGTGAGTTTTATTGTAATACATTTCGTATTGTAAACTATGTTGTTAGTAAGTTATTAAAATTATCTAAGTCGATCCAGTGAACTTGCAAATGGGACATTCAAGATACAGTAAAGGATACTGAAATGGGCAAGGTTTATTCATTGGTTTGCCGATGGACCATATGGCCTTGAATACGGCTTCATGGTAACGATTAAACAGCTGAGGACAAAAAAATATGATTTGGTACTCGGCCGCACCGAAAAAGAGAGGTGAACCTTGACATTGCAATCCATGGGCCAAATTGCAATGAATCCGGGTGAGACCTCGTCCCTAGCTCAGGCAAAAATCA
Organism: Mimaenictus wilsoni; assembly: GCA_027575185.1. Taxonomy (NCBI): domain Eukaryota; kingdom Metazoa; phylum Arthropoda; class Insecta; order Coleoptera; family Staphylinidae; genus Mimaenictus; species Mimaenictus wilsoni. The sequence goes on along the minus strand of JAODAC010013922.1, from coordinate 3,482 downwards.
TGGCTATATACCTAAGAGCCCAGCAAAGCCTCAAAAAGTGATTCCAGGGTAAATGCGTCTGTACCATGACAGATTGTGAGCCCTTCAGGATGAGAGGTTCAAGTCAGAAGTAACTTGGAACTGCAAGAAAGTGCTTGGAACTCACAATTCAGTGAATTCCTACGCTTTCTACGCTCCAAGGCATTGTAGGCAACAATAAGGCGGACAAGAAGGCAGCAGAGACCTCCTTACATTGTCCTGAATCAAACAATTATAAAGACCAAAAAATTGTAATGTTGAAAAAGTGATATATGCTATTTATTAACCTACTGACAGGTCATGCCGAGGTCCTATACTATCAGGCCAATATTAGCTAAAGTCAACTCATAAGTTGCAAATTATATAACAATGAGGTAGAAGCGACCGACGATCTGCATCTGTGTGTTCCGAGCACCTGAAAGAATTTCCCTGCTAGGCAGCTAGATCTCGCTGAATTCAAGGGCAAGTCGGACAAGCAGATTCTAGCCTTTTCGAAGGTAATGTTCGTTATTGGCCCATAGAATTGATCCATGCGTAGAAGATCAAGGTTGATCGCAGTGCTAGTTGACCGCCCAGGATTAATAAGAAACGGAAATGGCAAATAGTTTATCCAGTTAACGTTTTACACGAAGAATTTTCGATTTATGACTTCAAAAAAATTAACAAGTGTTATAGTCATTCCCTGGGGACTTCTATAGTTCTAAACTGTTAAATTCTTTAAAATGCATGTTTTCTTGTATTAACATGAGATTTAACAAGTGTAGCTTCATTTCAGAGGCGACTACATTATTTAACAAGAAAATATCTAGCATATTTATTTTTTCTAGTGCAATTTTGTTGCTAATAGCAAATCTGAACAGTTCTACTCTATCAGGTCAGATTCCCAAGATATTCTTTTTTAATTCCCTTTTAAATTATTCATGTTTTCTTTTGTTTCCTATTTCAGAAGTTCCTGCGATTTTTTAAATCGTCCCCAGCCAATTGATGTTTAAAAGATTTTTTTAAGTAAGATACTCATAGATATCAGAATTTATTGGAAATCAATTGTAGGGGCCCCGATGAGTGTAAAAATATTAGTAAGAAGTGGATTGAAAATGAGGGATCCCAATGATCCTATAGGAGCCAATAGAATGTTTTATTTGAATTCGGATTAAAGTTTGATGGTTAATCCTCTCTCTTTTAACAAAATCCTTTGTAAAAGTGATTATATTTTGATTCATGAATCTCCAAGTTGCTAGCCCGCAATTATAGCCTATTTTTAGTGCAGGCAGCAGTTACTTGTAGAAAGCAGAATATTGTGCATAACATGAAATAAAACTATTTATAAATCAAATAAAACTATGTTGGAAATTATATGTGCTTTCTTTTATTTCTCATTATGAATTCCATCCTTGTCTGCGAATTCATGATTGTTGGATATTATGAACAGAAGGAGAATTAATTCCTTCTTAGACCTTGAATGGGGCTACAACTGACCAATTTATAACAAGCCCATGACTATGCGTCTGCTGAGTCTAGCGATGTTAAATGTGAATCCTTATGATGCAAGTTATGCATTCAAATGAGTAATAAAGGCAAGTTTCCCACATATACTTTATTCTATGAAAGGAGAATGATTTGAAAGAGTGTTGAGAAACTAACGAGTATAGCGAAATTTCTAAACGTGTCACTCGGTGACACGCGGGTCATATGATATTTGCTGGTATTGTTCAATTTGTAATGTCGTAAAACAGTGGAATGGTTAATGCTCGAACCTTTTTCTGTAGTTCTGATGGACAACATAATGGAGTAGAAGGTATGGATAGAAATGGGAAGGCACTAAGGAGGAAACCGCCCGAATAGACCTAGCCAAACGATAGGTCGAAGTATCAAAAGTCCGGAACTTCGTTAAATTTAATAAAAGTTACATAGTAAGGATTCATTAAGGTAATCTGATTTTGACAAAGGAAAAGTAGGACTCGTTGGAGAGGGCGAAGTGTTTTTGGCTGTGTCCTGGGGAGCAAAGGTGACCAGGAAGATGTATTTTACCGGACCAGGAATATGTATTGCTATCTGACAGTTTTTGGTACCTCAAGCAGGGAGCGGGAGCCCCTAGTGACCTACTTAAAAATGGGGGCATTCATGGCGACGTTTGGTCATTTTACACACAAGGGTTTGTGCCTGCTTAAACCATCAGACCACACCAAAGTACTCCAAACTCGTCTGTCAACTTAGCCTAATTTCCCCGGCCAGCAAGTGAAGCCCCTGTGAATTCTGGAGTAAGTTTCAACACCAATCTGGACAAAATGCGTTAATCACCCTGAAACGTGGAAAATACGTCAGAACAGAATCTTGGTATCACTTTTTGGTATCTAAAAGAAGAACAAAATAAGGCCTCAAAATTGCCTATCACAATCAGTTTCTAATACTTTTCCTAACACAAAATGAATAACATCCAAACCAATAGATGAAAATAGATCCCCCACGTATTCAAGGATGTCATAAAGAAACAACTCGCCAAAATCAAATGCAAATGCAAATTTATTAGCGAACAAAGCATGAGCACTTTGGGTGTATGAAACTACGCCAACCGTTATTGGATCATTTGATTGCGTAACGCCATGATTAGTATGCATACCGAATAATTGCACTCTGCAACACGACCGCCATCGTACTTCTTTGGTGCCATAATTTTTACGGCTTCAAAATAATGTTCAGCAATTCACTCCTCAAAGTACAGCGCTAATGACTGCATGAAGATAATAAAACCGTCAGCAGTGGAATAAAACCGCTGGTTAATTACAACGCAGCAAACTAAACTTACTCATAGCAATCATATTATGTTTTAATGGCTGTCTTTGTGAGGATAATTCTTCACATTCCAGAACAGATAGCGTGAATTATGTTTATCATTTGCTGACATATCACTATCTTTTATTTCGCACAATATCATATGAATAGCGTGTGTGGTTGTAATATGCAGGTTCGATGATGCTCACAATTTAACCACATATTCGAAATTGCAAAGTTCTTTATTCACAAATGAAAGTTACGTAGTTCAAAATGGAGTCACAGTTTTACGTTATACAAATAAAGTCACGATTACACGTCACGAGAGATATGGCAGAGAAAATGGATGTGAACTTACCCAGAGCTGGAGACAGAATTGAAATTCATGAAGACAGGAAATTGAAATTCATCCAACCTGTCAAGCCAGCTCTACGAAATACAGAAAAGAAGGGAGGCATAACGGTGGTGGTGACAGTGCTGAGAAAGTTCCCTCCGATAGCGATAGGTAACAGTAAGTAAGTGTGAGTAGGAATGAAAGCTACAGCTGCGACAAAGTTGGATTTTCTAGGAAGACTGACAACAGCTAGAAGCAAAAAGAAGAGAAGTATGGAAAGTGAAACCTAGAAGAAGTATATTTCTATGCATAGAGATATTTACAATTATAGGAATTAATTACATATTAAAAATATTTATAT
>JAODAC010013911.1:0-23166 GCA_027575185.1 Mimaenictus wilsoni | reverse complement strand
AGATGAAGATAACTGAATACCTTCACTATCATGATAAGGGGGCTGGCGGAGTTTGTCAAGGAAGTTTTTTCGTTTCTACTGAATGACAGTTGTGACCTATGCAAGAAGTCTGTTGTAGTTTGTACGATATCTTTATAAAATGGTTCGCATAAGTTATCTAGCAGTGCAACTAAACAAATACAAAAATCAAAACGTTGCGGTTTTTGGTCTTGGTAAAACTGGTTTATCCGCCATTAACGCTCTGATAAAGAGTGGTGCAAGAGTATATGCATGGGATGATCATGAAGAGCAAATAGCAAACGCAAAAATGATGTATAAAAAATGTAATTTTATTCATCCCAAGGAATATAATTGGCATGAGATCAGTACATTGGTTTTAAGCCCTGGAGTGCCAATAGAGCCACATTGGATAGTAAAACTTGCAAGAAGTTTTGATTGTAAAATAAAATCAGACATTGAGCTATTTCTTGAAGCTAAAACTACGAACCAGAAGGTAATAGGCATCACAGGAACAAATGGTAAATCAACCACTACATCACTAATAGGGCACATATTAAAATCTGCAGGGAAAAAAGTAGCTATTGGTGGAAATTTAGGCGTTCCTGTTTTGGATCTAGAAAGAGATGCAGAAATTTATGTAATTGAATTTTCCTCTTTTCAATTGGAGTTGATGAATGAAATTAACGTGGACATTTCAGCACTGCTCAATATTACACCAGATCACATAGATAGGCATGGAAGTATGGAGAACTACATAGCAACTAAATTAAAACTGATAAACGGTAGTGAGGTTGCCGTAATAGGATGTGACAATGAGATTACTGCTGACATATTCAACAAATTCACTGGAAACAAAATTCCAATCTCAGTAACATATTCCCCGATGTCATTCCAGCGCGTGACGCTGGAATCCAGAAAAGAAAAACCATTGCCAACTACTCAGATGACAGAGGGTGGTGCAAGAGATCTAATATCATTGGCAGATAACAATTTGCTTGATTATAGTGAACAGATTACTGGTATAGACCGAAATTATCTGGATCCCAGTGTCAGCTACTTGGATGACAAAAGGGGCACTGGGATTCAGAAGATCTCGTTAAAACTAGAGAATCATAGCTTATCAGTAAGCGACGTGAAAATAAACCTAATATCCAACGCAGAAAACATAGCAGCCGCATATGCCGTATGTAAGCTACTTGGAGTAGATAGCAACACTATTATCAATGGAATCAAGTCCTTTTCAGGACTGAGGCATAGGAATGAACTGCTTGGCAAAATAAGAAATGTGTTTTTCGTGAACGATAGCAAAGCAACTAATGCAAAGTCGAGTGAAAAGGCGATCTTATCTTGTGAAAACATAAATTGGATCGTTGGTGGAAGAAGCAAAAAAGGTGGAATAGAATCATTAAGCAAGCATTTCATGAGAATTAGAAAAGCTTTTCTTATTGGGGAATCAACCGAAGCCTTTGCAAACACTATGGAGAATAAAGTAGATTTTGTGAAATGTTGCAATTTGAAAAACGCACTTAAACTAGCTTTTGAAGAGGCCATAAATAGCGAAGAAGAAGTAACTATATTACTTTCTCCCGCGTGTGCTTCTTTTGATCAATGGAAAAATTTCGAGGAACGCGGCGAAGCATTTTGTAGAATGTTTGAAAATCTCAGGTACAATCACACATGCTGTTTAGTATAATGTTGCGTGGAACAAAAGTTAATAATAGATAAGCTAATTAGGGTTATTCCATTTGAAGGGATAAGCGATGAAACCCTATTAAAGGTGTGCACAGACCTTAATCTAGCTAATAGCTTTTGCAAATTTCAGAATGGAATATATAGCGCTTTGGAGCACATAGCAGAGGACTTAAATAGCTCAATGGAAGCTGAACTAAGAAATTCCAATTTAGAAGATATGAAAGTGCGAGAGCGGGTAAAGTTAGCTATTCAAATACGCCTTTCAAACTACGCTAAGCTACCGAATTATAGAGAACTTTTAAAAAATGTTTTATCATTCTCTGTATCACCAAAAAATACATATTTTTCTAGTAAACTTTTATACAGAACTATTAGCGCGATTTGGTATGGCATTCATGATCAATCAACAGATTTTAACTACTATACAAAAAGAGCAATATTAGCTGGAGTGTACTTAAGTACGATACTTTTTTTTATCAATGATTATTCAGAAGATTTTGCGGATACTTTATCGTTTCTTGACAACCGTATCAACAATGTCATGACATTTCAAAAATTCAAAACTCGCTTAAAAGGAATCATAGGAAATTTCTTATAAGCTTTTCATCATACTGGTTATTCATATTCTCTTGTTTTTTTGATCTTTATGTTAAAATAGCTTACATTTATTAACAATAAAATGAAAGTTATTTATTACACCAATGGTAATATCAAGCCAGAAGAAAATACAAAACACGTGATAAATTTTTTTGGAGTACTTGGGTGTATTAAGGTTAATGCACTCGGTAAAAATGCACCTGGGAAACAAGAAAGTAAGTTAGTTAAGCATTATTTTGACTATCCCTATTTCTCTAGAATTGTTAATCCACAATTCTTCCAAGAAGAATTAAAAGCTGAAGAAAAAAAATTCAGTAGGAGAATAGTATCACTATGGTTATGTTCTGTTATATTGTCCACTGCTTCTGCTGCGTTGTTGTACTTGGCGTATAAAAATCAAAAACCAAAAAAAGTGCTTACGGGATTAGTTTTTACGTCGGTAGTGCTATCAATTTTGGCTACCATATGTTTTATCGTACTTTGCCTATGGATGCTTTTTGACTTTATTAAGAAGAGATTTGTAGTACACAGAATTAAAAGCTTTTTGGAAAATGAAGTCAGCCCTGAGTGGATAAAGCGTTACAAAAAAGAACTTGTAGGTGACGATAAGGAAGTGGATGCAGAAGCTCACGATCAAGAGTTAGGAGAAAATAAAGATATAGAAGATATTGTGGAGTTCCTCTTGGAAAGAAAGAAAATTGTAGCGCTATATGAATTTCTAACAAACGGTGAAAAATTGGTTCAAGCTGGAATGGCAATGGTAAACATGTTACTTGTAAAAGGTGTGCGTCCAAACGATATAATTTTGGATACTAACTCTCTTGGAGGAGGAATTGCAGCGGAAGTTTTAAAAAGATTTGAAGATCAGGGCATTCATTTAACACTAATTCACAATAATTCTTATAGTTCACTTAAGGATGCAGTCAGAGATTCTCCTCATAGTTTAGTTAAATGGCTTCCCTCAATGCTCTTGAATCATTGGTTTGGGCGCTGTGAATTAGATTTTAATCCACAAAAAGTTGTAGAGAATACAAAATGCCCTGTATTAATTGTCGGTAGGAAAGGCGATACTGTGATTCCACAGGAAATACAACTTGTTGGTAAACTGAGTGATCAATCAACTGAAGAAAGGTTAAGAAGAAATAGAGTGCTTGAACATGATCCAAAAATAGCTTGTGGGAATAAAAATATTCACATCGATCATGAAGAACATTTGGTATGGAAAGATGGCGAAAAATATGAAAGTTATATTAAAATAAAAAGTGATTTTATTGAGTTGGCGTATGGTTATCTGGTAAGTAATAACTTTAATGGAGGTTATAAGCCCAAACAATATAAAAAAAGCCGTTTCTCCGGAAACTTGACGAAAATAGAATTAAGATCCTTCGATGGAAGGGGTATATAAGTTTAAGTTGATAGAGAAAGGAAAATTATTTTTGCTATACCGTAAGTACGTTCCAAAATTACGCTAAAATTTTTATTGCACTCAAAACCTTCGTTTTTCCTAATCTCTAGAATTATCAATGCATCATCACTTAACCAGCCTGAGTGAGCTAATCCATTCAACGTTGATTCAACTAGATTGCTATTGTAAGGTGGGTCTATAAAAACTATGTCGCATTTTGAAATAGGTTTTGGTAATCCGTTAGCACTGCAGCAAATTAGCGTAACATTGTCCGTAATTCCAAAATCTTCTGCTGTTTTTTTAGGTAGTTGTAAATTGTAATAGTCTGAATCTACCATGAATGCATGTTTAGCGCCGCGAGAAAGTGCTTCAAATGAAAAAGAGCCACTTCCGCAGAATAAATCAAGTACATTCAAGTTATAAATAGGTTTTCTTGAGGAAAGTATACTAAATATTGCTTCTCGGACAACACTCATAGTTGGTCGTGCAGCTAAATGCTTACCTGTGGCTATTTTTCTTCCGCGATATTTTCCCGCAATAATACGCAGCATACTAAATAACCTCCAAAGTAACTAATTATTTAATACTATATGATCAATGTCAATATGGCTTTAGCAGTTTAATAGGGAAAAGTTATCAGAATCGCTTGCGAGAAAATTAATTGTTTTTCTTTGATTTATCTGCTGCATTCATTTCTTGACCAATCTCATCTTGTAAATCACCATAGTCATTTCTTTCATCGTGATTCATCCTTTCAATTCTGCTTTCTAACTCTAACTTAATTATAGTATTGATTCTATCTATATCATCGAGGAAATCTTTACATTCTTCATCACTATATTCTTCACCAGATGATTTTTTTTCAATAAATAGACTTTTAAACTTTGCGAGATCAGAATTCTGATCGGTATTCAGTACAACATTTCTCTCTATGAAGCTAAGATCTGATAATAATAAGCTAACCTCTAATAAATCTTCACTTTTCACGTTTTCAAGGTCTTCAAGGCTTTCTAAAGTACTAAACACCTTAAGTTCTTCTTGCGCAATTTCTTTATCTTCCTTATCAAATTCGGATAACAACTCATGATTATCTATAAATTTCTCACTCAAAGCTTTATTCAATTTAACGAAGTCGATGTCGTTATCTGGCAATGTATTATCTAATAATAGATCCACTCTTGCTCTGCGCGCATTCAAGATGTCATCATAGTCATTTAACTTTATATTGCCATTATCGTCTTGCTGCAATTTATAATAATCAAAGCCTTTGAAATTTTTTTTACTAACCTTCATTGTTACCCTCATCCCCTCTTCTTTTTCTTGGCTCATTCGGTACACCTCTTTTTCTTGGCTCATTCGGTACACCTCTTTTTATTGATTCATTTGGTTGGCTCTCGCCTTGTTTTGGATCTGGCACACTTGATTGATTGTTACTACCCTCATCCTTACCTCTCTCTGGTTCTCTCTTACGCCCAATGGTATGATCATGAAGTTTTTCTAAGAATTCCCGTCTATGTGATTTTGCTCTATAGAGTAGGTTATGATCATAGCCATGCTTTCCTATAGAATCAAGACCATGCTCCCAAGTAAACTTCATAGCATCTTCTATTGTATAGCCCAAATGTGATCCTACATATCCTTTGTAATATTCTAAATATTTACCAATTCTTCTGTGCGTAATATCTTCCTTATCAACTCCAAACGCCCTGTAGATTTTTTCCTCAAGTTTATCAACGTCATTTTTAGGTGATATTGCAAATTTTGTTGCTTCAGTTGCAAATTTTGTTGCTTCAATAGTAGCACCTACAAATTTACGTGGCACATCAATAGCATGTTTCAGTACACCTCCAACTCTTGGTATCCTACCCAGTAGATTAGCTGTACCTCCGGCTAGTTGATTAGGGAGCCCAGTAGCAAATTTACCTAAGGCTTCTAACTTGCCACCAACTGCATCTTGCCACTGCTGTTTGAATTCTTTCATTATGCCAACCAAAGGCGATTCTTCATACATTCTAGATATATTGTAGACGCTGTATCCACCACTAGCGATACTTGAGCCCATTTGTTGTACGAACGTGCGTAAGGAGAACATTAAAAATGAAAGCAAGAATAGTACAAAGATTTCCCCTGCATTGATTAAATAACCTCTCTGTATGTCTTGCACCCTTTGGTAATCGCTATTATCTTGATAATTTTTGCAATTCTCACAATCTTTACATTTCTGGCAGTATTCACTGTTGGGATCCTTATATAAATCATGAAGTTTCAGTACTCTACAACCCCGTTGTTCTAATACTTTCTGCACTAAAGACTTTATCTCTCTTTTCAGATCTGGTCCTATGATACCTTTTCTATAATCATTTATCATCTTTCGATAATTGTTGCATTCGGTTCCATCTTGTGTAGATTGACAGTAGTGCTTTGTTATTTCACTATCCATACTACCCATCTTTTTGTCTATATTGTTGATTAACAATAGGATATCAGCCTTTTCTGACGCATGGGATAAACTATTTGTTAAACGCACTAAATCTTTCGCACTACAGCTATTATCTACTACCATATCACTCTCTGCTATATAATGGTCTGCTGGATTATCTTTAGTTCCAGGAATTGGATTAAAGAAAGGATAATCTATATAACGAAACCCTTTTATATGTTCACCATTTTTATCTTTAGGGTAATCCGGTGGAAGCGGGATATATCCAGCGCCTCCAGTAAATTTTATTGTACCACCTTCTCTGCTTATCTTTTCTATACCTTCTATGCTTTTGTCTATGTTAAGTGAAGAAGCTTCTCCGATAGTGTAAGGTACAAAAATTTGCCCTGGGGTCCAACCAAAGTACTGCTTATCAACGATACAAAAACCGCCAAACACCCATTTTGGAGCACATAACCTTACCTCGAACCATTTATTGTAGCATACAGTAAAACCTAACTGCCTATAAAAGGTATTCATTATAATGGAAGCCAGTAATGACAAGAGAGCAAATATCATAATCGACTGTAAACAAAAGCTGATGCAGAATTTTATCCAACCTTCAAACAGACTTTTCAGCGATGAAAATAAAATAGAGATCAGGAACAATGGCATGATAGCTATAAGAAAAGCTATACCCATAAAGCCAGAGAGAAATATTATGTAAGCATATAAGCACAGCAAGAAATATAAAACGATTCCTATGAAAATTGCTGGTACCATAAGTAAGCTTGCCCACATCTGATAATGTAAAAACGCTGCAAACTTTTTCCAAACAGAATAAGCAAAAAACTTATTTAACATGTCCTCCATGAAGCTAAACAACTTAGCTTCATCTCCTTGAGCAATACTTCCGTTGTTCATGTTGGGAGCAAAATTAGTAATTACACTTATCAAGTGTTCAAGACCTTTAACGAATAAAACAAGAAAATGATCATAGAAAAATCTAAAACTTCCAGGAGATATAAGCACTATTACTAGAGTGATTTTCATCATTCTGATGAGCATATCATGCTTAGTTTCTCGTATCATGCCAAAAAGATAAAGAAGCGATGAAATCACTACAAATAGAACAAGCAAGGAAAGAACAAAATTGTGAAAGCTCGTACTTTTTTCAGCTATATTTTCGAACATAGCTTGTGCAGCTGCAGGATCATTGCTACTAAAATACTTTTCGCAATTTTTGTTAATCAATAATACACATTTTAGATAGTTATAAATGTAATCAAAAAACCCAAAACTACTTGGCTGCCGCACTCCACCCAAAAAATCAAAAGAGTAGCCACCTACATTATCTAAGTAATATCTATCTAATATTTTTACATATATTTTCCATCCCTTTTCTAACTTCAACTCATTACAATTTCTGTCCTTTAATTTAGTGTTATTTCTGTCTAAAGTAAAAAGTCCATTGTCGCCCTCTGCTGTGGAGTTATAACCTAGATGTACAGTAGGATATTGAGGATCGCGCATTAACTTTAGATTTTCGTTAGGATCATCTTTCCCCGTTTGAAACAAAAGATAAGCACCATGACCATTGGTAAACCAACATGGAGCACCACGTGATACTGTATTTGCGCTATCATCTTCATTAATGCACTTGCAATTTACAGTGCAACTTGCATTAGGCTTACTTGAAAATTTTTGTATGCTAGGTTTATAATCATTACAAACTAAGTGAAAGTCGGGTAGACTATTATCACCTGACTTGCCTTCAAATTTAGTTGCATATTTTAACTGCTCCAAGCTTTGTAAGGTATAACTGCCTTTTTTAGATTCCTTCTTGTTATTATTACTCCAAGATGTCCATGCACCATTAACTCGCACTATTAAGCTATCTCCATTGGTTTCTAATCCAGTATCTTTCCACTTCACCACCTGGTTATGGTGGAAACCATAATTAATTTCTCCAGTTTCAGGATCAATAACTTCTCCATCTCCTGGAATAAACGCATCTTGGTCGCTTGAAAAATGAGCGCTTACTGCAATAGGTTTAGGACCAAAATAGTCAGCAGATATGCACCTTGGAAAAGGCATATCATTCTTACTACAACCTGTGATCAGCATATAAGCTGCAAGAAGTAATACCCTAAACCAACATTTGCCTAAGCGTGATTGCATATCTAAACTTTTTCCAAATATAGAAATAAATTTCTAAAACTTTACTTAAAATATCTTTTTAATTAGTTACTCCATAACATCATTTATATCTTACTTCTCTCCATTTCCTTCTTTGTTTTTAGCTTTATCACTAGGATCACTTCTTATTGTTTCATCAGGATTTTTTTGCTGATTTGATTGTTTTAATGTTTTAGGTCTATCACCCGTTGTTTTATCAGAACTTCCTTTAGAATCTTCTTTTTTGTCTGGTTGATTTGGTGTGTCAGGCAATCTAGCCTCAATTTTTCCCCGATCTTTACTCATTTGCTGCTTGGTATTCTGTATCATACCTTGGGTCTTATCATCAAGGCCAACGGTTGACAGCATAGCTTGTGATGCGCTCCTAGCAACTTGACCAACACTGCCAGCAACTCCCCAACCAGAGCTGAATAGTGCTTGTGCCATAGCTTCCGATATGGAAACAAAAGATTCCATTGCACTAGCAATAATTAAGTACATAAATGCTTGGATCAGATCTATGGGCAACGCTGCAAAGTGCCCACCAGCCCTTTCCCCGGTACTGAGTGCAACATCAACATTAGTGCCAGGACTGTATCCAAGAGGCAGTATTGATTTCATCAAGCACAGATCATACGATAAGAAATTTACGCTAATTAAACATTGATAGCATGCAGAAAAATTTGTGAGATTGTATAGAACTGAATACATCAACTGATTTAAAAGAGATAAAGATGAAAATAAAATAACTGGTTGTACTGCAACGTGAGCCAGCGTTTTTATCCAGTTATCAAACAAGGGTTTAGTCTGTTGAAATAAAATAAACACGATAAACAAAGGTGTTAATGACAGTAAAAACGCTACTAGAACAGTAGATATTACATATTTAAACGTAGCGCTAATAATGCATTTTAAAAACGCAAAAGTAGCGTAGAGTATTGCCAAAAATGCAATAAAGCCAAAAGGACCAGAGAGCATCAACGACAAAAACTTTAACCAAGTTTCTGCTGTGAATAATACTCCTGCTGTCAAGTCTAAGAATGCAAATTTTCTCCCCCCTTCCCCTATATAGCCAGAAAAGCTATCAACTAAATAAGTGCTACCATCTATAAAAAGTCTGGATAAAGTTGTACCAAAAAGTTCCCAGCTTCTATCGCTAAAGGCAAAAGCTATAAATGCTATCTTGAACATTCTTACAATGAAATCAAATTTACTTAGCTGTATTGTTCCAAGCATATAGCCAACGACAGTAAATATAACGTATAGAGTAAGCAAAGCTCTTACTCCTTGAAGAAGACCTCTTGCATATCCTTTGTATGAATCTTTAACGCTGTCCCCAATTACTTCTTCTTTTATAAGTTTAAATACCCCGTTTACATTCGATGAAATAAAATCATTAATTTTTCTTTTGACAAATAAAGTTACTGTGTACTTATTATTTTCATAATATTTGCCATTTTTGTCCGTAATGTCATCTCTCTTTACGTTGCTTACATCGATACCAAAATATATCTTCTTAGATTCTTTGTCCCCCAAATGACTTCCATCTATTATGTAATATTGTATATTATCCTCTGTTATTTCACCCAACTTCTTTACTTTTTTGAAATCATCAGTCTCTGAAGCAGATGGATCTCCTGGCGGGTTATCACCCAAGTACATATATAACTTCTTGCCATCATCAAAATCACATGATCTAGTTACTTTAACATGGTACCCGCCCCTATTAGCTTCATAGTGACCATAATCTGCAATAGCGAGCATCACACTACTACCAAGTGTTACACTTCCTATTGGATAGTCATGATTTAACCTCAGAGAAAAATCTCCAAATTTATCTTTAATTTGTGAACACACATTATCCCCTTTTGCACCCTTTTCCTCTGGAAGACATTGAATACCTTTAGCAGTATCTTGATCATCAAGATCACCAATTTTTGCAACAAGAGCCTCAGCCCAAGATTTATCATCTTCAGTAAAACCACCTGCTTTAACATTCTCTTCCATTTTTTTTAGATAAGAATACATATCACATGTATTTCCTTTATCGTACTTCTTATACCTTATAGAGGAGACACAGTTCCGTTCTCCTGCTTGACCTAAACCATAATTCCATATACCCTTTTCAGTATAGCACACATTCTGATAGTAGCAGTTAAGCTCATAAGAGCTATACTTTTTCACCTCGTTAAAATCACAGTTTTTTCCATCACATAATTCGTTCAATCCTATTTTAGTGCGGCGTAAATCGAGCAGCGATCCATACATCCATGGTTCGTTATCTTTAATATAACCTTTATTAAAATTTACCTTATTATCATATGGAGTGTATCCATTGCCAACTAGTACCTTTCTCTCTTCCATGTTTTTTTTGCTAAGCTGCGGAAATTCTACTGCAGTCCTTTTACCATTGTCTCCACAAAAGAACGCTCCTCCATTGAGCATGTTTTTTACCGTAGCTTTTTCATCTCCTGTTTCAATTCTATAGCAATTGTCATCAAAGCTGATGCCCTTTCCTTCTGGATTGTCGTAATCAATTATCATCTCCCTGGAAACTAAGCTAAAGCTCAACTTATCACCAGGATTTACTTTAATTCCAGTGTCTACATAACGTCTATTGCTGCCAAATCCTTTGCCACCACATAGTTCGTTTTTACTCACGCTATTTTCATTAACACCATAATTGTTAGGTACACTATTAATATCTGCAGCTTTACTATAATTTGGTTCTGAGCCATCAGCACAAAAGCTAGCTGGCACAAGTACCTTCTTTGGATTTTTACCTTCTTTAAGAGGGCAAAAATTTACTGATCCATCGAGGGTGAATTTGATTTCCTCACCCTTACTAATTACTTGACCAGAATCAACCCAATGAATTTTAACTTCTTCACCAGCTTTATGAACTGGAACATCCACGTTAACACTAGTGTTTCTGCTCTGCAACCCAGGTTCGACACAATCCATGTTACAACCAGTGATTGCAAGACACAGTATCAATAATAGTGATCTTTTACTTATCATTGCTGTCTTCCTTGTGGTATCTGAGGCGTTGACCTTTGAGTCCCTTGTGGTATTTGAGGTCTTGACGTACCTGACTGTTGAGAAACACCTCCTCCTCCTCTTCCGCCTTCTGCTCCTCTTCTTTGAACGCTTTGTTCATCTAACCCTACTGTTTCCATTAAGCTTTGTTGATATTGTTTTCCAGGTTCGCTTGCCACATAAGCACCAAACAACGAGTCAGATATTGTCGAAGAAGCTTCAACTAAAGCTTTCATAGCGTGTCCCAAAATAACAAAAGCCATCATAGCGGTAATATTAGGTGTATATTTGGAAGCATAACCATAGAAGATACAAGGGTTAAAAATCTTTAGGTTAATACTAAGTATACACGTAGAGCAGACTTCAAAATCAAATACTGAATACACAATATAATCCATAACCTGGCTTATCAGTGATATAAAAATTAAAAGCACTACTGGATGAATCGCAAATCTTGCTAAATTTTTAACCCAGTTGTGAAACATCTGCCTAGTATACGCAAATAAAAGACAAATAATAAAAATAGGTGTTAAAGAAAGCAATAACGCAACTATTGCTATAGATGTAATAAAAGAAAATAAGGCATTAAAAATAGATAAGCTCACTGTGATTAAACCCCAAATCACCAAGCAAAAAGATACAATGCCTAAAGGGCCAGAAAATATAAGAGATACTATTAACAATACTGAATGCGATGACAAGAACCTATTGAGCGGCAAATCAAGGAATTCAAAAACATTTGATGTCGTACCTCTAAAATTTGCTATTTCTATTAGTTGTTTTGGAGTATTAATAAGCATAGAGAATGCATTGTTATAAAAAAAGTTCCAGCTATTATCCTGCAACAACTGGACGATGATTCCTATCTTTACGCATACAATTAAAAACTCATATATAGAAATATGAGTTAATCCAAAAAAGTAGTAAAGGGTATATAAGATTATGTGTAATACTAACAGCGATATTATCGTAGATCTAATGGTGTTTGTTCTGCTTGATTTTATAAAACTTTCGTAAAGAGACTTTACAGGACTAGTATCAGAGTGAATCGCGTTGGGGTCTTTATAGCTGGAACCAAAAAATGCAGTTTTTACTTTTTCGTCGAAAAAATTATAGATTGCACTAAAAGTTCTTGTAGGTGGCTCTTTAGTTGTGAGGTTAATGCTAAACTGACCTTCATTTTTATAATCGCAGCCATGGTCTCTTATTCCGTAATATATGGTGCCTTTTTTTTCTTTTAACTTTTCTTTTAAGCCTTCCATGTACTCAGTGTCATGAACTTGGCTAATATCCACAGATATATCTCCCTGGGTTTCATCAGGGTTATGCTCAGGGAGTTTGTCAGAGACGCTTATATACAAGCTATTTTCTAGACTGTGGTTCTTTGCTACTCTTATGTTGAAACCACCTTTGTCATTTCTATCGTAGCAGTGCTCGTCATTTCTACTACATAAACTAAAAGTTAAACTTGGTGTTCGATGGTCATTCTCCATCTTATGATCACAACTAGTACATAAACCACCACCTGGAATGTGTTCAAGAGTTTCATTATCCATACCAACTTTTAGAAATGTAATGTCAGTTTTTACCTGTTTTTCCTTTAATACGTTACTAATAATTTCAGCAACAACAGATTCACCACTAGAATTTAAAGCATTGAATAGCTCAATTTCTATATTATTATATTCAATATACACGCAATCCTCGCCTCTACGACCAGAAGAAAATTTACATATACGTCTACAGAGTGAATTTAAAATGTGCGTATCTATCTTACTTGCACTGCTCTCTGAAAGCTTGCTGCAATCTATATTCTCTCCTTGTTTTATAGAGTTAATAATATTTTCAATTTCCTTTTTTCTTTCATCTTGATCTAACTTCGAAAACCAGTACTCTCTTCCACTCAACCATTGCGCATCGCCTATTATATATTTATTAGGACATATCCCATCCTTGCCACCTTGGCATTTCTCTTGATTTAAAACATGTGCAAAATGTTCCGTTTCTTGCTCGCTACACTTTTCGTCGATTTTCAAATACCTGATTTTTGTCTCACTCTCTTTATCTTTACACACTTTACTTCCAATCACACTAAAGCTTATCGTATCGCCTTTTTTAAGTGCAAATGGTAATGCAACGTCATTTCTCCCAGTCCCAATTGCAAAATCTGCATACTGCTTAGGACAAAAATTAACCTTACTAGGCACTATATCAATCTCTGTTACTCTTATTCTATCTGAGATATTAACACCAGAATCAACCCATTTCTGCTCTGTTGACACTATATCTAGTTTTTCACGCAAACCTGATAAATTTTCTGGCTTAATACAGTGATCCTCCCCGCATCCAGACAATAAAAAAAGCACCACAAAACTTATGCATAACTTACCCAAGTTTTGGTTACTTAAACGTTTAAGCATCTGTTACTTACCTTAACTAGCATCACCGCCACCTTAGTTAATCTTTTCGCTGGAACCTTTACCACTATTTCCACCTCCTCCACCAGTACCTCTTGCCTTCTTGACAGCCGCAGCAGCCGCTTGACCAACAGCACCAGTAGCAGCTTTGGCAGCAGATAAAGCTTTGCCCACCATTTGTCCAGGTGTATGACCTGAGCCAAGTGCTGCTCTATGGTTACCAGCAAGTTCAGCAGCCATGTTAGGCAGAATGTTTAAAAAGTGGTAAAAGAGGAATAACACTAGACACAATTTTAATAATTCTCCGATGAGAGAGCTGCCAAACTCCATGTATGTAAAGTCGAATAGACCAAGTATGCTGCTCTTTTGAAAGCTATAGTTTTGCATCATACATGCTAGAGTAGTTTCATTGTTATTACATTCTCCATCTTTCAATTTAAACCATTGTTTTTTGCTACCACCCGAGGCTTTTATTTTATCCTCATATTCCTTGTCCGACTCAAAGTTCAAATTTTTAAAATAAATTTTATCACATGCTATGAACATAAAGGACAAAAACGCAAAAAGGATAACCGGGTATAAGCTATAGGTAATCAACTCTTTCACCCAGCCGTCAAAATATCCTTTGGTGTGTTGGAATAAAACCATAGGAATAAACAAAGGTGATAGAATAACAATTACACTTAAAGCAACTAGAGATAAAATAAATACATAGCACAGCCACAAAATAACCATCATCATCAGAACGGCCATAAATATACAGACAAGAGCTACTAAAATTTGTCCACCAGCGAAAATAATACCGATTATCGAACCTGCAACTAACAAGACAGGGGCAGCACCAAGCAAGACTGCTAACGTTGCAACACCTCCAGTACCAATTTTGCCACCAATCCCTTCTAAAGGTGCTCCTAAATAAAATAAAATTCTGCAATCAAGCCTATCCCAAGGTGCAAGGTAGCTATAATTTCCTGTACTATATTTATAATCATTAGCTTCATAATTACATATTCCTTTACTTTCAGATGAAGCTTTCAATACTATTTCTGACAAACCATTTGAGAGACGAGTTAATTCTCCATAATAATGAGACATGGTATTGCCTGTTGTAAAGTAAATCACTAAAGCGAATTTAATAATCAACATGTACATTTCTTGCGGACTACGCACTCCACCAGACATGGCTTTTATAGAGAACAGTATTAAAGCTAGAACCAAAACAGCAGTGACAGTGCTTTTCAACCTCTTTTGTGCTACAGACAAGAAACTGCCCTTGTTATGTCCATCTTTATCTTTAAGTGAGCTGCCACTTGAATCAATACCTGCAACTAAATTATCTAACGATTCCTTAATGCATTGCACTATCATAGAAGTTATGGGAATAGGAGCTAATGATTTACTTCCAGCCTGGTTATAACAAGCTTCAGAGACATACGAGCTAAAACAGCCAGCATTATCATAACCTACAAGAATTTTTCCTTCTTTTTCCTTATTTTTTATAGTAGTTTTATGATCTTCATCTGCACCAATAGAAACTTTTTCCTTTCCTGTACCATCTTTCTTTTTAAATATCATCACAGATTTTTCACACATAGGAGCAAGTGGGTCAGGTGGCAATTCTGTGCATCCCATATCAACCCCTTGCGGCCAAGGAGTCATTCTGATACCAAATGTGCTAATCTCAGCTAATTCCACACATAACCTGCCCATTTTTCTCACTGCTTTGAATGTTGATCCATGTATGGTTTTGCTCTGTCCTGCTTTGAGAACTTTACATTCCAGATCACCATCAACTTTTGGAGACCATGACCCATCTACATATCCAGTATCTTTCTCTCTAACATTAAAGTCTATATCACCAAAAAGATTACCAAACGTTAAAGGATTTCTATGGCATACTTCTATATATTCACTGTATTGCACACCGTTTTTTGGCCAGTAATAACTACCAGCATTTTGATCAGGTATGGAGTTTAAAATGCCCTTCTCTATTTTTCTACCTACTTCTATTGATCCATTTGCCCCATCAAAACATTTAAAATATTCATCTTCCTTTTGATAATTCTTATTTGTGCAATCTGAATATTTTGAGTATTCTGATTTTGAGAATTCGAAATCTTTATACTTTCCATCATGATCACGTGCAACTGGGTGTTTAACAAAACTATGCTCACAAACAACAAGTCCTCCTATCGCCTTCCAAACCCCAATAATTGCAGCTATCATTCCAACAATGACAAGAGCAGTAAATAAACCAGCAGAAGAAACGATCAAAACAATGCCAGTAAATATTGCACCAACAGCAATCGCTATTCCAGCAAGTGCTGCACCTGTCTTAAACGCTCCACAGTCAGGATTAGAGGCACGACTGAAACTGCCAGTAGAATTAAATCTGCTAACAAATTCTGTCTTGTCAGTACCACTTACTCCATCTGCAAGCACTGGATATGAGAGTAAAAAGTCTATATTTAGTAAAAATATCGCAATTAATAGCAATGACAGCTTAGTCTTAAACATTTTTTACCTTCTGATAAAATATAGGCAACCATACTTTTGGGTTGTCCCCAACTTCATTTAATATATCGTGTAACAATAGAACACTTTCTGCACGTCCGGATAATACGTTGATTATATCATCCAGGTCTTTTAAGTCTATTCTAGCTACTACAGCATTAACTCCTTGTTTCACCAAAAAGAATCTAGTGCTTGGATCTGTGTGCTTAATTAATATATATTCACGTTCAGTTAACATAAAAACATCCCGATAGACACTAGTAGCTTTCAGATTTGGTAAAAAAATCTGTGTCGCTGTTTGTTGTACAAGCGTATCGCTAATAGCACTTTTACTTGCATCCTCAACACTCTGAGTAGCAAAAATCACAAAAGCATTTAGTTTTCTCAGTACCTTCAACCAGTCTTTTATCTTGGGTGCAAAAACTGGATTATCTATTAATGCCCATGCCTCATCAAGAACGATAATAGATGGAGTGCCATCAAGAGATATACTAATCCTATGAAATAAATAAATCAATACTGGTCCAAGGGCAACAGGATCTTTAAGCAAGCTAGCCATCTCAAAACCAAATACTCTTGCTCGTGAAAAATCTAGCAAATCTTCTTTATTGTCAAATATTGCAGCATGAGAACCATTATCATGCCACATAGATATTGCTCCAGCTAGAGTATCAGGACCTGCAAGCCCTAAAAACGGTACAAGGTTTCTCAAGAACCTGTCTTCTTTTCTTAATTTAAAATTTCCTTCAATTGCATCATTAATTCGTGCAATATCTTCTGAAGTAAATTTATCATTATATACCGAAATTAAAGACTTTATCCACTCCATTAAAAACGTTCTATTATCAGAGGTGTCATCAAGTTGCAAAGGATTAAAATTTGTTTTAGTTCTTGGTTCTATTACAGTATAAATACCACTAAGTGCTCTCAAAAAAATCTCTGCACCGCGATCTTTATCAAAAAAGAATATCCTTGGAGAAAACTTCATCGCTTGGGCACACAAAAAATTCATTAAAACAGTTTTACCAGCGCCGGTTGGGCCAATTATCATAGTGTGTCCAACATCCCTTATATGAAAGTTAAAAAAAAATGGAGTACCAGATGTCGTGTCAAAAACTGTAACAGCATCTCCCCAGTGGTTATTGAATTTATTACCAGTAGGATAATTATGTTGAGATGCAAATCCAGCCAAATTAAGACTACTTATTGTAGCTTTTCTCACTATATAATCGAAATTACCAGGAATTTGCGCCCAAAATGCTGGTTCAAGGTTAACTCTCTCACGGACAGGATAAACACCGCAATTAGAAAGCTCTGATTCTACCAACGACAGAGCGTTATCCAATGATTTAGGACTTTTTTCTATACATAAAATAGTCAGGTGATGTTGACCAAATGCAATCTTACCACTCATTGCGTCATCAAGCGCTTGAGAAATTTCTGCTATTTGAGAAATAGCTTTATCTGCAGACTGTATCATTCGATTTTGCTGTATCTGCATTTTTCCAATCGCCATTTGCCTGTTTATAAATTGAAAAGATTGCGTAATTATAAACTCGTAAGGAAGTTGTAAAAACGAATCAAGCATTCCTGCAGAAGTATGATTTCCATATTCTTTGATACTAATTATTCCAGCATATTTACTCCCATTATGAGTCACAACCTGTATCATCTTACGGCCAAAGAATAACCTATGTACTGGTAAGTATCTTGATATTTCAGTTCTTAGCGGAAAAAGCGTATTTGTAACGAAGCCACAATTTACAATTCTAGATAGAAACTCCATTATTTCACAGAACAAACCATCTGGAGTTTCTTTTACTCCAAGGATTTTAGGCGAATAATTCCTAAGGCTTGTCACTACACGATTTGTCGTTTCCTCTAAATCTTCATACGTGGCACGCATATCACTTTCCCAAGCATGTTTTGAAGTTACATGTCCGAATTTTTTTAGTAGATATGACAAAAATTCTACTCCTTTTGTGTCCGCTCTACGGATAATCGTAATGTATAGGTCATTAATAAATGATTGCCTTGTTGCGTGTTTTTCTCTCCATTTTAGATTTACGTGATTAGCGAAAAAATTCGGTAAACCTTGACTTGCAAATTCATCAGAAAAAATATTTTTTTTACGTCTGATAGTATGAAAATACAAACTAAATGCAGGAGATGAAATGCTTCTGAGCATCTGATTCCTGATATTATTTTGTATTACTAAATCCTCGTCATCGGCGGTTTCAAATGCAAAGCCACTTAATTTTATAACCTTAACCAACCAATTTTCTTTTGTCATCAAGGTTGTGCTATTCCAATAGCAAGAATAAGGAATAAATTCAGCAGCGTGAACTTCCCTGTTCAGAGTAGGTTTACTCTTTGATTGAATAGCCCTAAACCTCAGCATCACACAACATTAAGCAATATCATAAGAATTGGCTCCATGATAAAAACGATTTAAACATTTCGAGCACTTTCCTAGTTTTACCATAAATAATTCAATAAACAACGGTTCTTTTGCAGAAGCTATATAGCCAAGTCCATGTATACCTGGTAACATTAAGAGAATCACTCTCAAATCATTTGAATTAATGAAAATTAGCATGCAAATCAGGACGTTTAATATTGCAAACATATAACTCACACCAAAGAGCATTGCAGGTCTTGTAAGACCTTTAAATAATTGATCTGTTTGTATACTACCTGTGGACATATCTTTAACCTTCTAATAATAACTAATACTATATCATTATATTAAAAATCCATTGAAACTAGTAGCACTTTAAGTTAAAATACATTATTTAACCCAGATAATGACAAGTTGGCCATTTCAAGAAGCAGAAAAAATATTGCAAGAGTTTCCTAATAAAAAAGAAATAATATTTGAAACTGGTTATGGACCCTCTGGTTTACCCCACATAGGAACCTTTGGAGAGGTTTTTCGCACTACAGTTGTTGTAAATGCATTAAAAAAAATAGCTCCTGGTATAAAAACCAAAATCATTGCAGTTTCAGATGATATGGATGGTTTGCGAAAAATACCAGATAATGTGCCAAATCAAGAGATGCTAAGGGAGCACTTAAATAAACCATTGACTATGATACCCGATCCATTTGGAACTCATGAGAGTTATGGTCATCACATGAATTCGTTGTTGTGTAAATTTCTTGATTTGTTTGAATTTGAATACGAATTTAGGAGTGCAACAGAGTGTTATAAATCTGGCGTTTACGATGAAAAACTTTTACTCCTGCTGAAAAATTATGATAAAGTGATGGACGTAATGCTTCCATCATTTCGGGAAGAAAGGCAGCAGACTTACAGTCCATTCTTGCCGATATGCCCAAAAACTTCCCAAGTTTTACAAGTTCCAGTAATTGAAACAAATACAGATAAAGGAGCAATCACGTATGAAGACCCAAACGGGGAAAAAATAGAAGTTACAGTGACAAAAGGAAAATGTAAACTGCAATGGAAACCTGATTGGGGAATGAGGTGGGCCGCATTTGGAGTAAATTATGAAGCTCACGGAAAAGATTTAACTCCATCTGCTGTGCTTTCAAGTCAAATATGTGAAATACTTGGAGAAAAGCCACCACTTCTGTTTTGCTACGAGTTTTTCCTTGATAAAGAAGGAAAGAAAATATCAAAATCAAGAGGAAATGGCATTTCAATTGAAGAGTGGTTAACTTACGCACCAACAGAGAGTTTAGCATTGTACATTTTTCAGAGCCCTAAAAAAGCTAAACGTTTATATTTTGATGTGATACCAAAATCAACTGATGAATATTTAGAATTTGTAAGACGTTACAGCGAGAACAACGGGGAAAACACAAATAGTAAATTTCATACAGAACCTGGTTATGATGAGAAATTTCTAGGAGAAGTGCAGGTGAGCACCGCAGAATACTCGAATGTATTTGAGGAGCGCAAGCAAGCTTTAACGACAAAATTGCCATCAGAAGCAAACCCTGCCTGGCATATCCACCAGGGCAATGTTCCTAATATAGAAACTTCAGGCATAAATTTCTCACTACTTTTAAACCTAGCAGCGGCTTGTAATGCTGAAAACAAAGAGATCCTATGGGGTTTTATATCCTCTTATGCACCGAACGTCACACCAGAAAATAATAAAATGCTTGATAGACTTTCAGACTTTGCAGTAAAGTATTACCACGATTTTATCAAACCAACAAAATCATATAAAACTCCAAATGCAAAAGAGAAAGAAGCGTTACTAGATTTGAAGGACACTTTACATTCTCTATCTACAACTGTTACTGCTGAAGAAATTCAATCTCAGGTATTTTCTATTGGAAAAAAATATGATTATACCAACTTACGTGACTGGTTTCGGCTATTATATGAAACGTTACTTGGCCAAAAAACCGGTCCAAGAATGGGATCTTTCATAAAGCTTTATGGAATAGATAATACGATTTCTCTCATAGAAAGCGCTACTAAATGTATACTTTAGAGTTTACTTTCTTTCATTTGAGCTCTTTAGTTTTTAGCTCTGCCTTCTAAGGCTTTTACTCGTGACAACCACTGTGCCTGCGATCTTATCGTGCCAAGTTTGACAGCGTTTGTTGAAATTTGACCATAAAAAGCCCAAGAATAATGGTGCAACTGATAGTATGAGGGAAAAAAATCTCTTGGTTGCTTGCCTTAAAGTCATTTTTCCGAAGGTTTGTGCATCCACAACTCTGAGCCCAAATAATAGTTTTCCAGGTGTAGCAGCAAACTTTACCCACATATATATTACATAGCAAAAGAGCATAATAAACTGGACTATTTGATTTAGAATCATTAATTTTACAAGTCTACTCTGCATTGCCTTTTCTTCTATAGAAAGTGGCACTTGCATTTGGTATTTTGCAGCAATTTGACTTAATATTTTGCTATCCTCTGAGTTCATAAAGAGCTGATTTAAGGCTTGGCTGCAAAACTGCAAGAACAAAACGATAATAATCAAATCAAGCAATACTGATATATAGCGCCTGAGGCCCGTTACATAACATATCCCATTTTCATCTTTCTTTACCTTTTGAATAACATTTATAGAAGAAAAAATAGAAAATAAACGATTAAAAAATTTATGTAACATATATATACTTTCCAATATTTAACGTGCCCCTGGCCGGACTTGAACCAGCATGCTTTTGCAAGCAACAGATTTTGAGTCTGCCGTGTCTACCATTCCACCACAGGGGCATTAAGTTTTAATGCTATAGGCAACACGGAATTAGTCAAATTTTTTTGCCTTTACATCTTTCAAATGAGGACTAAATATTCTACAATAATCAACAGTTACTCTCAAAACTTAAAATGAATGAATTAGCTAGTCTCCTCAGTTCAAGAAGTGTAGACAAGGAAATATGTAAATTACCGCATAATTTAGAAGCTGAACAGATGCTTATTGGTGCAATGATTCGTGATAATAGAATCTGTGATGCAGTTGAAGACACAATTACAGCAGAAAATTTCTATGATCCACTGCATCAAAGTATTTTTACGCAAATATCTAAAACCAGAAAACATGGCATAGTTGCCAATGAACTGAGCCTCAAGATGTTTTTTGAGCACGACCAAGCGTTTACCGAGTGTGGCGGGGTAGAGTACTTAGCAAAGCTTGCAGCGAAGGCAAGTATTGCACTTGATATTTATAGTTTGACTAGAATAATCCGTGATACTTACTTAAGGAGATGTTTAATCAAGCTCGGGCAAGAAATAGTTGGTGATAGCTACAACTACGATATTGAAAATCCTGCACAGGCGCAAATTGAACAAGCAATGACAAAATTGTTCAATTTGGCAGTAAAAAAACAAGGTGAGAAAACATATATAAAACTTGCAAGTTCAATTAAAGATGTAGTTGAGAAGATCAGCACACTGAAAAATAATCCAGAAGCGCTAGGCGTTACAACCGGACTTCAAGATCTAAATCAGCTTCTTGGTGGTCTACAAAAATCTGATTTATTAATTTTAGCTGCAAGGCCTTCTATGGGTAAAACAGCATTGGCGCTAAACATCGCACTCAATGCTTGTAAGATGTTGCAAAAAAGAGCAGATAAGCAACACTATGTAGCGTTTTTCTCGCTTGAAATGTCAGCAGAGCAATTAACTGCAAGGCTGATCACTATAGATTCAGGGATTAGTTATTATAAGGCATTAACCGGGAGAATTAGTGATTTTGAATTGCATGAATTTATCAATACTAGTACAGAATTATCTGAACTGCCTTTCATCATAGATGACACCCCTGCGCTATCAATTAGTGCCCTTCGCACCAGAATACGCTTGCTGTATCAATTATATAATGTAGAAGTGGTATTCATTGATTATTTGCAGCTAATCAGAGGAACAACAAAAAGGAGTAATGAAAATAGAGTGCAAGAAATCTCGGAAGTGACGCAGGGTTTGAAAGCAATTGCAAAGGAACTAAATATTCCCATTGTTGCACTATCTCAGCTCTCTCGTTCTGTTGAGCAGAGAGACGATAAAAAACCACAACTTTCTGATTTACGTGATTCAGGAAGCATAGAGCAAGACGCAGATATAGTGATGTTTCTCTATAGAGAAGAGTATTATGAACTAAGAAAGCAACCAAGTGAAGGAAGCAATAAACATCGAGAATGGCAAGAGAAAATGGAGAAAATTAGAAATATTGCAGAGCTCGTTATTGCAAAGCAGAGAAATGGACCAATTGGCAGTGTAAAGCTATATTTTGACTCTAACAGAGGTTCGTTTAAAGATTACACAGAAAGGCATAGTTCATAGTCTTCAGCAATCTTTTGTCAATATTTATCCTTATTGACAGGGAGTGTTAAATAAACCATACGCGTCAAGTTAAGGAAATAAAGGTATGAAGAAGATAGGATAACAAGGTATAAGTTCTCTCGGATATATT
>JAODAC010013900.1:0-23168 GCA_027575185.1 Mimaenictus wilsoni | reverse complement strand
CTACTTCTCTCTTTAACATCTACAACAATTTGCATCGGACGGGTAGTCCACGAATCCTGCTAAAAATAAAAGATTCGAGTTAATTCGCGGGTTGATGTTGCTGTTCGCAACAGACGCCGTACCGCTGAGCCAAAGACTATCAGACTTGTTTCGTTGGACTGCTGGCTGATGACTACCCATCATCTGCTGTGAGGGAATCACGGGATCACACAAAATCAAACTCACTCACTCATGTCTCGGACGGAACTCGCTTTATTTGCGCGAACACGGTGCTTTTATGTAAGAATGGCACACCACTTGCCTCTCCACGCCTTTCTGTGGGCCCGCTTTCAGTAACCGCCTCTCAACGGTCTCTAACGGTCGCTTTCAACCGCTTTGTTCTTTGTTTCTTTCAAACATGCCTCATCGTATCCATCGGTTCTCAACAATAGCAATTAATTTGTAATATGAAATGAAATTTAATATTAGCTGTATAATCTATTATGTCATTCAGGAGTTGATGCTCTGTAAATGAAAAATAGGTTTCTCCAAAATTTCTCCAAATGAAGCAATTCGTACATCCTTTCACCTCTTCTCTTCATCCAGTTTTTCGATCATGCTCAAGCTGAAAGAGAGACGAAGGAAAGAATCCAATGGGGCCTAATGGTGCATTTAGAAGAGCAGGCTTATCCCGACGTCATCTGCCTTCTCAGTCATACATTTGTTTGCCACGATATGGCAAGCAAACCCAAGATACTCCACAAAGCAGCAGGTTGGTTGGGCCTGAAAATAAATTGTGGGGAAACCTAAGGAATTGCGAACCAAGGACCTTTACATGCTCTGGGTACACTCATCGAAAGAGTTGAAAGCTTCTGCTACCTAAGAAGCAAAATAGATGAAAGCATGGGGACAGATAGGCATAGCAATGAGGATTCGCCAAGCAGGAGTGTTCTTCTTTTTCTTCTGCTTCTTGTTCTTGTATGCATTTTGCCTGTTCTTACTTCAGTTAGGGTTTAAGTTGTCACTCCATCTCTTACAAGGTCTTCCCAGGGATATTTTTCCACGTGGCGATTTATCTCGGACTATTCGAACTGTCTTTGTTTCGTCCATTCGCCCTATGTGGTCGTTCCATTTGAGTTTTCGGTTCTTGTAACATTGCACAATATCTACTATGTCTTTGCAAGCTCTTCGGATGTCTTCCTTATCCGGTCTTGAAGAGTTTTGTCGTTTGTTTATCAGTATTTTCATTTCAAAGCAGGAGTGCCATACGCCAAACTGCGTCAAATGGCGCTCTAGGGTATGAAGCACGAACACAAAACTCCGAATATCCAACACAAATGAGAAATATGTTCTTCTTTACGGATGTGAAACATGGAAAACGAGCCAGCATAATATACACACTCTCCAAACTTTTATAAATAAACACCTCAGGGGCATATTCTGGCTATGGATCATCTCCTATACTAATCTATTGAAAGAGGCGAAGCAAAAGCTAATTGCCAACGAAATCCTCTTAAGGAAAAAAGGTACTGGGAAGGACAGACAGACCCTGAATTCTAACCTCAAAGGTAAACGTGTATGTGGGCGACCGAAAAACACATGGCTTAGAATCGTCATAAAGTAGGTAGAGGACGCTGGATAAAAACGAGATGATATCAGAGCGTTGGCACAAAACAGAGTTCACTTGCGCACCTTTGTTCTGGCTCTATGTCCCCCAAGGAATAATGAGGCTTGATGATGATGATGACATTCACCAAATGGCCACTTGCATTTGTAAAATTGTGAATTAAGAAGTGTTATTATACTATTCGATTAAAAACCATATTCCATATTCGATGCTCCACTGAGTCCGTTGTTTAGATAGATGAATTTTATTCCTGGAAATAAACACAATACATCAATTTAAATTATTTTTCATTACTTATCTACTATTTTATTACATAAAGCTGAGTTTTCTAAGATTTAGCTTCTTTGATGCTTGAAATACCAAGTATATTACTATGGAACAGATTTTCTCCCTAAAGGAAATTATTTTATAGCTGAAATAATCAAGTGTCTTCAGTCAAGTGGGAAGAGAAAAGTTTGCCTAGTGCCAAGTATTAAGAGGTGTTAAGTGGTCTTAACCGCAAAAGGAAAGTGTGTGGCGTTTATAAATCGCTTATTTAAGGAGTATCTATAGATTTGATGCGAAAACTTTCAGTGCTATCGAATGGGAACGATGAATAAAACATATGGATACAATTTAATCGATGGAAGAGTTTTAAACTTTGCATCGTTGAAGGAAAATCATAGGAGGAGTTCGGTTAAAAAATCTTCATAGAAAGTTCTAATAACTAAGGATCAAAAATAGTCCCGCAAAATTTCAGCCCATCTGCTTTAAATTTACTGCCGTATATAATCATTTATGTTGGTCATACAGTGCTCAAATTTCCAAAATTTACTTGTGGCATTATTTTATTGTATATGCAAGTTAAATATGTAAATTTTATTGTATAGTTGGTCAAGCCATCATAAGCTTAGACCTGTACCTCCCTTTTTTCTCTCGGAATATAAAATTTTTACCATTACCATTTAATTGTTTGAATTTGTTTTGTTTGATTTACCGAGCATCGACTGCTATGGTCATTAGCTCTATTCAATTCTTTCTCAATGTAATTAGTCATATTAGAGGCTAATACTATTGATAAGAAGAAGAATTCACTTTGCTATGCATCCCCACCGAGAATCGAGCCCGGGACCTCTTGAGCAGTAGTCATCAACCATACCACTGCGCCACTTAGCTGGACATTGTTTAAATAATTTTGTTCATATTTGACACGGGATAACAATGGGCAACCTGCAGAACATGGCCAATGTTTATGTTTCCTTTTTTTAATGCTTTCTTCACTTTGATAAACTTATTTGAATGGATTATGCTATACATTGCAGGATGGGAAAAACTTTGGGAATATTTTGCTTCCTATAGTGCAATTTGACATTGGGACCAATTTTAGAGACCTCCAGAATCCTATCAGTTGCGAAATGCAGAACATATTAGTATGACTTTCACTTTATTTCATAAAGAACATCTTGTAGAATAATGAAACCAAGGCACCACTTTCTAAATCCATTGGAACATGTTTTTTTCCTGTTTTTCTTTGTTTAATTTCATTTACTTAAGATT
This sequence comes from Mimaenictus wilsoni, assembly GCA_027575185.1. NCBI lineage: Eukaryota > Metazoa > Arthropoda > Insecta > Coleoptera > Staphylinidae > Mimaenictus > Mimaenictus wilsoni. The sequence continues at coordinate 20,026 of JAODAC010013900.1, read as the reverse complement.
ACCTTTTTTGGAGTGTTGATAAGATCATTACAGATGGACACTGTTTCTTTATGGCTTTCTTAGTATTTCTAGTTGTTTCTTCGCAAGCAACACTCGGTGACCAAACATAATAAGTTTGCTGTTAAAGTAATATATACCACACTGAGTAAACTTTGAAATTTTTTTTGGGCTCAAAACGACGTAAAATCCGGAGAACACAAATTATTTTTATATATGTATTTCACTTGCAAAAATTTTTATTTTATTCTGTGACGAACATTTGAGGTACTCCTCCGGTAAAACATATTGACGTCAGTTAAGTCATTCTTTGAATGGGCTTTCTTTTACTTACTTCTTATTGTTGAATAAACCCTTGTTATATTATAGTTAATATACTTGTGTCTTATTTCTGAACACATCTCTCGATGTGCTAAAACGACTTTTTTCACGTAAATAAGTCGATTAAGCACGTCTAAACATGATTTTCTCTTAAACTTTGGCGAATTCAAACAAAAAGTTCGAATGTCGAGTGTTATTTTCTGAAACCGTTACACTCTCTATGCGTTGAAATGAATTTTCTCACAAAAATGAGTCATTTAAGCACATCTAAACATGATTTTCTCTTATATTTTGGCGAATACAAGCAAAAAGTTCGGTTATTGCGTGTTATTTTCTGAACCGCTCTAGCTATCGATCTCTCTATGCGTTTAAACGAATTTTCGCAAGAAAATAAGTCGTTTAATCACATCTGAACAGGATTTTCTCTTATATTTAATACAGTTTTTATTAGAGACTTTTCAGTAACACCGTCTATAAAGATTAAGTGAACCCAACAAATGTATATTGAACACAATGTGTTTCGTAAAAGTCCAGAACTTTTCCAGAACAATACGAAATTTAACACAATTCAACTAAAAGTTTAAATTAATGACATTTCAAGTGTTTAGTTATTAATTTATCGCCAAATATGACCTATTTCAAGCGATAGCAAACAGTAACTACATGTTAATGTACAATCAGAAATTTCAATTACATGAACTGACGTTGAAATTGATGAAAATCAACTCCGCTGTTTGCAAAGTTGTAAATAATATAAATTAAAATTATGATGAAAATATTCATTAAAAACAACATTCCTGAGTAATCTCGTCAATTGATATAAAATTGCAATTATTAAATGAATTAAACGAATTATTTAATTTTCCATTAGTTTTTTTTTGCTCTCCGTATATTATTAGCAAATAATATAAATATAGAATCGCGTAAATCTCATAATATTTAAATAATATATTAATATTGTACATATTATGAGAAAATTTATAGTCAAACTTCGATTTGTGGCATTCATTATTCATTTGTCTGAATCACGTTTCGCACTTTGTTTAACCCTGCGATAAGAGCGCTCAACCCTTTTGTGGAAACAAAACAATTTTATTGTGCATTTATCCGTGTTTATCGAACACTTATCTGCGATAATTGCGCAGGATCGTTTATAACCTTACGGGAATGCGGCAACAATAAACAGTAATTAACATATTCGCTGCGAGTCCTTTCCCTTCGAGGTTGATAATAAGTTCGCGTCTACTCAGTAATTCACACGCAAATGGGGGTTGTACAAATGGTCTCGAAGGTCCGAAACGTTTCTACTGATTTCACCCTGAGATAATGTGTACAATAATAATAATAGTAATAAACGAGATAAAGTTTAACACGTTTAATATGGGTATAATAATAATGGTAATTTATATAATATTTAAATCGATTAATAATATTTAAATATTCAATAGTAATAATTGGGTAATGGCAAAGTATGAATGATGGATAATGCGGCGGTGAAATACTATGAACACATTTCCGCACTCGATACGTAACATTTATGAGTGCGGGAATGTAAATACGTGAGTAATGAAAGATATTTCTCACTCACAAAACTGAACTGAATTGAGTTTATTATGGAACAGGAGTAGAAATATAGCGTATTATACAACTAGAATGGAATGGGGGTTTTCATCACACGTTAGGAAAAACCCCATTGCACGAGTGACAAATCCATGTACAGTTTTTTTTTCTATGATATTTATGTATTAAAATAATAATGAGTTGAGTTAGATTTCTGGCAGTAAAGGACAGGATGACGGTATAATTATAGGAAAACATAAAATCTGGATGAAGATAGGCATGGAATGCATGCAAAATGTGATTTGCAGAAAACCTGAGTTGGATACTATCCCGAATGCGATAAAATTAATTAAAAATGCTTAATAAAATTTTGGATAAATATTTCTGGAAAGTTTAGACAAGAGATTTCTGTGTGCAGATAGGATGTCTCGTAGACATAGACATATCCAATAGATTTAGATGTTAATATGACTGACAGGAAATGTGGATAATTCTCTAAACTGGACACAAAGGAAACACATTTTGATTGTCCCAAAACGCATACACAACAGGAACATGAAAAAACAGGTGACGCCAAAAAATGCGTTAACAATAGAACCAGGAAAGTGTGATTCGAAAAAGCACATAGATTGCATACAAACTCTACTGTCACGGCTCGAGGGTTCGTCGCTGATTTGCGGATTACTTTAATGAGGAGATGGGGTTCACTCGCTTGGCTTAAGCTACCATGACTGACCGAGATAATAGAATGGTGTACTTACCATATGATGGTCGACATGACGCTGGCGTTCGAGGACGTTTGACTGTCGGGGATGGGCTGCTTGCGTGCGGTGGCTGGTCGTCGATTTTGGTTCTGCTGGTGGGCTCCAGCCGGCCGCTGTTGGGCTGCTAGGCTGCTGGACTGCTAAACTGCTGGGCTGTTGGGGCTGCTACTCGACACTCATGACTTCAGAGATACAACGGTTTATGCTTCACAAGTTGATTTATTCAAAGACGGTGTTTACACTTCAGGTGTCGCGTACAGTGTGCCCTCGGAGAGATTATATGCTACGAGTCCGTCCCCTGGAGCTTGGGAGTGTACGGGCGTTTTCTCGGCACGAGGTTACTGAGTAAGACTCACGTGCGCACGCTATGTGTTGGCCTCTACGGTTTCGAAGTTATTCATCGTGTTGGGTGACTTACACGATATCGTCCCATTGCCTTGAAGACGTTTGCTCAGTCCTGGTCGCCTCCTTGAAGGTTAGCGTGAATGTTTTCCTACGTGCCTTCCCACATTTTGATGCATCCTGTGGTGGTCTAACGAATCCGTTCTTATAAATCTGGATTAATGACTTGACATGTATAAGCTTTTTAGAAAAGTATTCCAAATTTGTAGTTGGTGATCCGTGGGGTCACAGATGTGAATATGTCTTTGCGACACTAAAAAGATATATGCGGAAACGAAGATGAACCAAGGAAGTACCCATCTTCAAATGGGAGGAAATCAGTATATAAACCCATGACTCAAGGGCAGGACTACTGTTCGGTAATAGTTAGTTCGCTGTTCGTCTCCACGCTATCCAAATCGCCATCAACCGATCAGTCGCCACCGCCGTCGCAGAGTTATTAGTCGTCGTTGTTTGTAGTTCGTTGTAACTTTACTTTTCTGTTCGTTAATATACGCTACGTTAAAAAAACATTCGTGAGTTCCTATTGTGCCATCCGAAGACACTCCCACAGCTAGCCAACTACCAGTAAGCCGAAGCCCGTCAGCATCGCACCACCAATCTCTGCGCCGTCTCCATACGACCTAGAGATGTCCGTCATCAAGTGGAAAGTACCATTTACTTTATCCCCGGTAGATAGCACGGTAGCTATATGTGCAATAAGTTGAGGAATGCGTGTTATGTAACGTGGCGACGGGAGATCTGTGAACGTGGTGTAGTGAAAAATACACTGCTTCAAGTAACAACAGAGTTTATTACAAAGTAACAAGTGTAAGTGCCGAACACTGCTGAGCGCGTAGACGTAGACCAAAGAGAAGACGTTGTGTTCGTGAGTGTGGTCGAGAACCAAGTGAAAGGAGTTAGGAAAATATTAGAAGTTTGAAGCTGCTCCTGAGGGGGTTGAACTTTAGATTGTTAGCGGGGCTGATCGCGGAGCATGGTGATTGGTTAGTTAGGACTTAAGTAGAATTGAGGAAGGTACCAAGCCGAGCGAGAGAAAGACGCGTGCCGGTGCGACTTGGCAACAGGGTAGGTAGCCGCTGGCTGCGGCGGGGCTGTGCAAACTACCAGCCAGCGGCGAAAAAAGACCGCGGGGACGCACATGCGGTGTGGAAAGTCCGCCATTCGGAGAAGTGCAATCGAAAGGCGCAGGGTACCGCGGTGCTATAAAACGGACGTGCCTATTCAAGGGTTTTACGCTTTAGCGGGGACCGTGTCGGGACGAGCAACTCTAGGAATGAAAAGTAGAAGCACAACAAAGCAATAAAAGTAAAATAGCATAGCGATAGGAAAGCCTAGAAGGATTTACAAAACTGTAAGAAAGACATTTTGACGGCAGAGATTTTACACAGCTTTTCGAAAAATGTGCATCGCAGATGCGTGCGTAGAAACCCCACAAAGTAAAAGCCAAGCGAGTTAGATTAACGTTAATAAATCAAAAACCTCTCGAACACCACATATGGTGGAGACGCACGACCACAGCGTCACAATGCACAGGATGAGGTGTGGCACGAACGAGGTGTGAAGCACAACAGAAGGGTAAGAAAGAATGGATGAATGAAGAATAAAAGAGGGGGGGGGGGGGATTAAGCATGTTTGGTAGGGACACCTGGACACTATGGATACATTTCCTTACTGATTTGCATAGAATTACATGTTCTACCAGTACGTATATGATGAATAGGCGTAGGCTATGTATATCATTTTTAATCAAAACCAATCCTGAAATGTGTTTATTGTACAACCGTGTATAAACAAAGTGGAAATAAGACTGAGGTGCACATAGTATACATCGATCTTCAAAAAGCATACGAAAACATTCCTTTTTCCTACCTCTTCAAAGTTCTTAAAGAAGCACCTCTTAAACGTCACATTGTTAACGCAATTGAACAACTAAACGAAACAGCACGTCCCAGGTGAAAGATAATGACCAGCTATCGGAACATATATACCAGGCAAATGGACTCCTCAAGACTGCTGTCTATCTCTTGTCCTATTTAAAATATATATTGAGAAGTTATTCTGTACATGGAAATGCAGAATAATGGGAGTCCAAATATCGGACAGAACTTTATACACCCTGCATTTTACGGATGATCAAGTAGTTATTGTACGAAACCGAGGAGATGCTGAATACAGGACTAGAAAACTTATAGAGAAGTAGAGAAAATGGGGTTTATATATGAACATTCGGATGACAAAGTACAAGTATGTAGGGGGATAGGCAGGAGATGTACAACTAAACAGTAGTGAATCAATCGAACAATGTCACCAATATACATACCTTGACAATGTTATTTTAGGTGATGCCAGGGACACATACGGCACAGAATAACTCAAGCCAGGAAGGTATCTGGTATCTCTTAAACTCCATTTGGTGGTCCGAAAAAATAGCAAAGTGGCGGAAGCTGATGATCTACAATACGCTAGTCAAGAGCATTTTAACATATGGGACAGAAGGATTGATTACAACTAACTTGTTTATAACTAGATTATAACTGATTATAACTCTGCGGCGGTCATCCATTCCCGCACAAAGAGTAAACATCAACACCCGCATCAAAGAAAATTTAATTTAATTTAAGCATCCGCTGAAATCTTAATCTTGTACACATACGCTGCAGTCAGGCCGCATCGAGACAGTAACATCCGAAATGCTAAGACGTCAAAATCGACACGGCTAGATCGCGATGCACGTGTTCCGTTGTGACAAAGAAATAGGCGCGTCAGCATTTCCACCTTCGGCATATATAGCCGATAATCCCAATAATCTTCAGAATATCCGGGATTCCGGCCACGGCAGCCGTCATCACCTGTGAAAAGGGCTTCGCTGCAGAAGGTGGGCTCTGCAGCGAAGCCCTTTTCACCACCGCATCAGTTCATCAACGAAGTCCGACATCTACGAGTCCGTATTCAACCATCACTTGCCACCACCACCGAGTCCGCCACCGGCCGTCGTCATCTGCGAGTCCGACAACACCTGCTAGTCCGTTATCTATCCACGAGCTGACCAGCGCCAGTTGATCACCTTGGATGTCCACACTATTTTTTTCATTTTATATCTTGTGTTGTGGTACATTAAGGTCATAATGAAATCATTCTACACTATCAATGAGTCCATACCCGATCAACAACTTACTTGGCATAGACATGAGGAGAGGATGAAAGTATCCAAGTTACCCAAACTCATCACTACCTGGATTCCACCAGGGAAAAGAAACGGAGATCGACCACGAACAACATGGGAAGATGTAACAGAGATGAAAGAAAGGCACATTCCAGAAAAGGCATGGGAATGTATAGATAGATAGAGAACGTTGGAAGTCGGAACGAACCGTCGCGTCACCGTCAGGTGTCATAAACCGCTCATTAAAAAATTTAATACTACTTCCATTATTCCTTAAAAATACATTTATAAAAAACATAAGTGAAAACGTGACAATTATCATGATCCATGATCCACCAAAAACACGTAACCACATATCCCAAAGTTTACATTCATAAAAGATATCATAATCCATTAATACATTAACACTTACACGATGTGCACAAACAATGAAGAGAGGCCCATAAAACTCATTCCATACATGAGGAAACGATGGCCTGAGAATACGAAAAAAGGGTTAAAACAAAACATTTCCATTTCATGCGGTTTGTTCAAGCCTACGGCCGGGTCGCCCTGGCCACCACAACGTCCGTTAAATTCGTCAAAACGACACCAAAAATGGGAATTAAATGGAAAATAGAAAATTGCGGGCGGCTTGCGAGCTGCAATGGTAAATGAAATGGCGCCTGCCTTGTGGGACCGTAGTGCCGAGACGTCGTAAAACTTTATGCTCGAACATCAATAATAATATTACCTTTATATCCCGCCGCGAGAGCAAGAGATGTAAGGTAAAAGAATTTTCCTTTGGCCTCGCGTCGGCCTTTTCCATCCCTTAAGCGGTTAATATCCTATTACTGTTTGAAGAGACTACTGGCCGACTGCATTTTCGGAATAAATATGCGGCGCTTCCCTTGGATTTCCTCCAACTGCTTTTCCACTTCGTTGCACGGAAAAATTGTTATTGGGTCACTTTTGACAGGAACCTTCAAAAAGTATCTCTAGAAATCAACTAGACGGTTTAAAATGGTGGATATTCAAAACAACTTATTGCTTTTCGATAGAATAACGATAATATATAAAGTTAACCGGTTTATGCTTTTTTCGATCAGATGTAATATTGATTGTCTAACCATAGAATGATTTCCTATGATAGATTCTTAGATAAAATTATTGTTGGAAATACTCAAAATATTTTGTGGGGTAGTTTGTGTGGCGGATGAAGACGGGCTCACAGGTGAAAATGGACTGGCTGTTGAAGATGGACTAGTTGCTGAAGATGGACTCACTGATGAGGACTGCCGGTGACGGACTGCCGATAGTAGGGAATTGGTCTACTATTTGTACCTCCAGCAGGACCCCGAAGATGAAGGTCACTCAACTATTCCTTTGTTCCTCACCCCGGAAACATGAGAGTCACGATCTCGCGGTGACGATTTCGACGCCTCAGTATTCGGGATGTTTATATCTGGATGATTAGGATTTCAGCGGATGTTTATGTGATATTTGTTCATTCTTCGTACGGAAACCGCCACAATTTCAACTTAATTTTCAAATTTGCTGGAGTAAATAACTATTTCATCGATTTGAAATCAACATTAAGTATACAGGAGTTTTTAATATGTTCTTTGGGTTGCCTACTTTTTCAACATTTTTTTAATAACCTAAAATATTCCTCTTTAAATACAATTGAAAGTTTCTAGACTATGTAATATTTCGTGAAAGACACTTAATAGCCAAAAAAATCAAAAATATCTAACATAAGTTGGCTACCTACGAGATTATCCTGCTTCCTAGTGATAATAAACGTTTAATACCGAAATAATTACGTCCGTTTCGCTTGATTTGTGGTAATTTCTTTTTTTACTGCGTGCCTACTTAATAGAAACATCCTGTAATCATTTGAGATTTAACAACCCCGACACGACGCGGTTTTCCGTATATATTTTTTATTCGCCACTCCTTTTGCGGGAAGCCGGAAGAAGGACGAATTAATGTCCCGGAATAAATCTTGTGATTTTATTATCATTTACAAGCGCCACGACCGCAAGAAAAAGAATACTTCGCAATAAAACGAAGGATTATGGAACAATTAAATTAAGCGCAAAAACACATTTTGTGAATTTCATCTGTTTCAGTTACAATAAAAATTAAATTCCAAACATATTGGGCTAACAATAATTGAAAATGCTGCAATATTATCGTTAATAAAGTTAATAAAAAACAGGAAAATATGTTTTCTTGATCGATTAAATTTGCTTAAATATTGAATACTTTTTCTCGTGAAAGTTATAAAGTTATTGCCTGCTTAATCGTCATATTATCGGAAGCAACTTGAGAGAATAAAGAGATTATCATAATGGGTTCCGAGAACTTTCAGCTGTAAGGAATCAATTTCCCAAGATTACGCCCTATTTGAATCTTTAATTCATGAGAATTTCATGTTTTTCTTAGTTTGTTTTTTGGGGAAAAAAGGAGCAAATGCTTTTATAGTTTTCCTACCTCTTGATATTCTACAGTTTTCTTATTTTTTATCCCTTCTTGTATTTTTATAGATATATCTAAAGAATATTATGACATTTTTGCGAAGGTAGATGTGTGTAATAATTGTTAAGTATCGAGATTTGCAGTTGGTATAACTCAGGAGAAGTAAAGTGTTAGGAAAGAAACACCTAAAGACAAACCTAAATTAAGCCGATGGCCCTAAGACGAAAAAGCTTAAGAACCCTTTTGCAAATAAATCTAGCGGAAGAGTGAAACAGCGAACATTGTGAAAACGTTGGCGGCTATTAGGTAAGCCACTGCAAAACGTATGTTTGGACGTATGTTTGGATGTTTGGTGTGACAGCGAGCGGTCCTAATGTTTTTAAATTTAAGGGTTTAGGTTTATATTTTCTAGATTTCAACATTTTTCACGTTTCGCAACTTAAAAAAGATGAATTTCTTAACTAAAATTAAGTAATATTTCGAAGGGTCAAAATATATGCGAACGGACGACAAGATGACGCGTCTGTATACACGCTAAGATTGCCACTTCGTGGGTGGCATGTAAATGTTTAGCATATTTGTGTGTTCGCCCTGTATGTAGGCGAAGAGGTGACTTCTCCATCCCCATTGGCTTGCGCTAGATTTTGGGCTAGATAATTTCAGACTTAGGTCTATGGCGATCACTGACACCGGTCCCCGCACAAAGAACGAACAACTATCATATAAATATCCGTCAAAATCCAGACTAATCATCCAGACATAACAAACATCCCAAATGCTGAGGCGTCGAAATCTTGTCTCTGAGCACGTGACTCTCGAATGTCCACGATGACGAACAAAGCAAACAAAGGAATGGTCGCGTCCAGAGGGCATTCACCCCTATATTTGATGCCCTCCTGAAGGTTTAAAAAGTCAACCAATTCCTCACAACATTTAGTCAGTCTTCATCGAGCATTCAGTCTTCATCAGCGAGTCAGTCCACCATCCGTTCCACAACGTCATCATTTGCGAGTTCTCCACTAAGACGACATATCCGATGACCCCAACCGACTTCGACGACCTCAACCGCTCCGCCTTCGGCATCCACGCCAGGATCTCCAAAAACGAATAAAACCCCACGGGTCTAAGTGCTGTATACTTATACGAATCAATGCTCTTTCAGCCACCAAACACTCAAGGTGTGTTTATATTCTGTCCAACTCCAAGATTCAGTTCAAAGCCTGCTTACAGGTGCCATATGGCTCTGGTACATAGTCCAAACATACCGCAGTAGGAAACGATTGCCCTTGACATGTAGCCCGGGAATACCTACGGAGGTGTTTCTAAGTTTATGGGACCAGAACCCTTTCGTGGACTCACCATTGATGGATGGAAGAGAGATTGGCTTATGGGAAGAGGAGGTATGACAAAAATACTGGGAAACACTCCCGATATGAGGCAGACAAAACGACTACTAAAACCTTATAAACACCAAAAGGTATTCGAATTGCTATGAGACGAGTTAGAAACATTCATTTTACTCATCACAGGATACTTTTCCCTAAGGTACAATGGTACTATGGTGGTCGCATCGTTATCAGCTTGGACAGTCAGACACTGCAGCCACTTAAAAGACCTTAGTAAGTCTACCAAGGCAATCTGGGAATTCCAAAAAAGCCTAAGGTAACTGGCTAAGAACAATCGCATTACCCTTATATGGGTACCAGGCCACAAATCCATACTTAGCTATCAAACTAGCAATGACAGGGGTAAGAACTAAGTTCATGGGACCAGAACCCTTTTGTGGACTCACCATTGCTGGATGGAAGAAAGATTGTTTTATGGGAAGAGGAGGTATGACAAAAATACTGGAAAACACTCCCGATATGAGGGAGATAAAACGACTACTAACACCTCATTATCATTATCATCAAAGGGTACTCGAACTGCCGCGATACGAGTTAGAAACATTCATTTGACTCATCACAAGACACTGTTCCCTACCTAAGGTAAAATCTGAAAAAGATGGGAAAGGAGTCCAGCAAAATATGCAGGGGCTATGTCATGACCACGCAGAGAGGTCCGAGCATATAAGGAGAGGTCCCAGGTGTAATTGGAGATAGGTCATTATGATCAGATATCTTTTCTCAAAAGGAGCTGCTGCATACGTCCAAAACGGCATTGATATGTTAGTCAAGACTTGTCCATGATTAGGTCCAAATCGCCTTCCTCAGGTCCAACCTGTGATCTTTCCTTCTCCACTTTCCCCTCGCCTGCATGGAATGGAGGTACTCTTGTGACCATCGTTTCCCGAATTGCTGGACAAAGTCTTGAGTTCGTTGATATCTCAAAAACATCCAGTAATTAGCAAAACGACTAGAGTGAAGACTATTGTGATGATCATCAGAGGCTTCCTAAGAAAGGAGTGAGCATGCGTAATTAGAGATAGGTCATTATGTTCAGACGATAAGGCAGAAAGAGGCCCTTCTCTAATCCTTAAAAAGCGATCAAACTGCATAGTCCTCCAACAGGTCAATGTACATGGTCCTAAACTCAAACCTAGGTGTATTCAGACTTAGGTTAGGTATATGATATATTTGTGCTATCATTTTTTATAGTTTTGTAGAACCATTGCAAGAACTTGGCAAACATCAAATGCTAATTTGACATCAATTGTGTAGTCAACAGCACACTTCTCTTCTTTGTAAGAATTTCAGATTTATAATAAACTTTTCTATACATTATATTTCCTCTTGCTTGTAGAGATGTAAAGCAATGTGCGTAAATCCAAGAAAGCTGCATCGAAATGATACCTTTATTCCATTGAGTGCTCCTCATATTTACAGCCACTCATCTCTCTGCTGCGCCACTTTGCGCATCTTGCACGAGACGCGACTGCCAACCATCATCACAGGGCATCGTCGAAGCAGGAGCATCATCATCTCACACAACCTCTGCGCTTTGTGCGATGCGATTACACTCCCACCCCCCGGGCCACCCCCGAACAAACAAAGCGTGCGTTTATGTTGATCAGAGCTCGTTTCATTTCGTAAACAATATCGCTGCGAGGCGCTTATCACTTTCACGCCGCGCAGAGAAGAAAAGTGCGACGTTGCTTGCCCTCGCCGCCATGAGAAAGTATGCACTCAACTGCAAAAATGGCAGAAAAGCGGGCGTGCCATCAACCGCCCCTCAACTCCCACCCCTCTGAATGCCATGCGAGGCGGTAGGAGGCAGCATCATTAAGCATTGCGTCAGACTACGCGAAACAATGATGAGGAAAATGCTGCGACAATGAAACGAAAACGAAGCACAAACGCAATCAACTTGGAAAAGCGTTTTCAATTGGGAAAACGTCTCCAATTGAATACGCCTCGGAAAAACTGATTTCCTTCACAGACTATTTTTATTTGAATTATTTTCCTATGCGTTAATATGCTCCAAAATTCGTAATTAATCTTCCGATGATTTTTCTTTTGATGAAGCCGCCAGACATTGATTGTATTGCTGCCATTTTCGTATCAATGACGGTGGCATACTTCTTAAGTCAGCTAAAATCAGATTAGGTTGAGGTTAGGTTGAGGCTAGGATATTGAACAATTTAGCAATTTTTAGTAAGCGGCGAAAGTTGGTGAGAAAGTGTCGGAGAAGTTTGGGGTAAGTAAAAGTGTCAGACAAGGACATTCTGTAAGTCCCTTGTTGTTCTTTTATGTGACGGAACTGGAGGATGTGTTGAAAAGGGCAGGATGGCAATGTAGTAATACTAAAGAGCAAGGTGTAGATGTTGGTGTAGATGATGTGGTATTACTGGCTGGAATGATTGAGGGAATGAAAGGAATGTTAGGGAGAGTGGAGATATTCATGGATAAGCGAAAGTTGATGGGCAATGCGAAGAAAACGAATGATATGGTATGTAAGAATGCGGATGGATGCAAGGGAAAGGAGAGGCTAGAATAGAAGGGTGAAGAAATTGAAAGAATGTTTGTGTTTAAGTATCTGGGGTTTATGTTTTCCTAAAACGGGAGGTGGAAAGATGATATCAGATAGGTACCAGGGGAAGCCAGGTGTGCCTTGGGGAGAGAGTAAAGAGTAAATAGCAGAAAGTATGAAAGAATAACTGGGACATCGTCATAAGACTGTGGAATACATGTGTGAAACCGTTTTCATGTATGGTGTAGAAGTTTGGGGTTTAGCAGATTAAGAAATCTTAGAGCAGGAAAAAAAACATGGGTCATTAAAGATCTAATGCGTCCCGAGAAGTCCACATCACGATATGTAGCCCTCCAAGAAGCAGGAAGAATGTCGATAAAATGGGAGAGTGCATGGGGAATCGCGAGGTATGAACAATGTCTTTATAGAACAGGAGACGATAGACTGGTTAAAAATGGGTGGGAATAGTGACCAAAGAAATCTGAGTGTGAATAGTTGAAAGTGTCTTCTCTCAGGAGAAGAAGTTGATCGTATGCTCTGCTCAGGATCACTGGAAGTGAAGGTCTGCCGGAGACAACGAGAGATAAAAGAATAAGAAAGACAAGATAAAATTAGAGAGATTACCTATAACCCTGGATATCAAGGTATTCAAACGATTGGTAGGCGACCAAAGAATAAGGTGTCAAGAAAATATGTGTAGAAGAAAAATTACTAGTGGCAAAGGCAAGATCTGGGTCTGAGGAGCGGGGGAGAAAAGTATAGATAGTAGAACAGTATATCAGGTGTATATTTTATGGGAAGGGCCAGGATACATGAGAGTATATGGGAAATGACTGTATAGTGCTGGAAGAAGAAGAAAAGCGAGAGGTTAGAAGTGCCGGGAGGAGTTTAGAAGGTTGGTTGAAAGAGAATAGCAGGGGGTGACAACGTTAAAGGTACTGACGAAAAGAAAGCAATGGCTGAGAAAAGCGACGGAGTGAGAAGACTGGCCTATAGGATTATCCCCCAATCCTATAGGCCAGTATCAGATAAGAATATATTTTAGTTTAATAGATGTTTTTCTTTAAGTTGGTATTGGAATTGTTATCATTTAATTTGATAATTGTATTTAGTGATATTTTGAAGTTTACAAGGAGGGTAACTCAATTGTCCGTCACGGAATGGAATTAATCTTTTTGACCGAGTAGTACACATATTAATAGTAACAATTAAAACGTAGAATATGTTGCTTTAATAGCAATATTTTGTAACGGTTAAACCGTTAACGGTATTCGGAAATATGTGTAGAAGAGAACAAGGGCACAGAACAAGAGCGACAGATGCAGGGGCTTAACAATATTTATATAGCAACAATACGTTTGAACAAAGAGCTAGAGCAGGCACGCCGGCGCCGGTGTTATCAGATAACGTGGGTTCGCAGCACAACGTCGCACATAAGTAGCCAAACAGTGGAAGTTCTAGCTCAATTTTACGTGTTATTTTAGATGGGCTACGAATCGGCCAAAAGTGGTGGGGATAAAAAATGTGACCAATGAGCATCGAGTATTTTTCCAATGGTTGTTAACGAATATTTTGTTGGTTGTCTCGAATATGTCATTGGTTGTCTCAGAATTCTAATTGAAATGGCGACCTGTCAAATTCAAATGTCGTGGCACTTCGGCAATGTTCGGAAAAATACTCGATTCTCATTGATCATATTTTTTTATGTCCACCACTTTTGGTCGATTTTTAGCCCATCTAAAATAACACGTAAAAATGAGCTAGAACTCCCCTTGTTTGGCTACTGTTTGGAATAGTGAACAAAGAAATCTGAGTGTGAATAGTTGAAAGTGAGAAAGAACTTGTATGAGGCTCCAAGATTCTCAGGAGAAGAAGTTGATCGTATGCTCTGCTCAGGATCACTGGAAGTGAATGTCTGCCGGAGGCAACGAGAGATAGAAGAACAAGAAAGACAAGGTAAAATTAGGGAGATTACCTATAACCCTGAATATCAAGGTATTCAAACGATTGATAGGCGACCAAAGAATTAGCGGTCAAGGAAATATGTGTAGAAGAAAAAATACTAGTGGCAAGAGCAAGATCTGGGTCTGAGGAACGGGGGAGAAAAGTATAGATAGTGAAACAGTATATCAGGTCCAAATCACGTCCAAACCATAAATCCACAGCTACGCATCTTTTCCATACCTCGTGCCCAAAATCCCTCGCCTTGCACAGCACGTGCGCTGTCACCGCTCGCCTGCTCAGGCCCAGCTACCTACCCCCGTATAACACCCTCAGCTACCGCCAAAATTCCTCGCTTCTGACGTCACGATTCCTACCTATCTGTGTCTTACCCTCAATTATCACTATCATTTTCTCTTGTGTTACTAATCCCTTCTACTTCGTAAGTTCTGTATAAATATCTGTAAGATTCTTGAATAAAGTTAATAGTATCACCGATGCTGGTTAAAGTTACTCTATTTACACTAGTGAGCCTAAACACCTCCGTAATAGATTTCTTGCCTTTCAAGCCTCGGTCTCTGCTCCACTGACTTACATCCATTGTCTACAGTTTGCCGCCCATCACCACTTGAAACCAGTGCCACACCTTCACTTCATTTGTGCACGTTGTTTGTTGGTAAACCCAGCGTCGTTGTGCGAGCAGTAATTTTGACTAAACTAAAATTTATTTATTTTTTTGGCAAAAGGCTCAAAACGGCGTAAAATCCCGTGAATAAAAATTATTTCTGTAAATGTACTATACGTACAAAAATTTTCATTCAATTCTGTTCGGACAATTGAGGTACTCTCCTTGTTAGTGTTTAATTATACAATGAAACATGTGATAAAATGCCAATAAAAGTTCCTTACATAGTAATTTTTACTTACCCGCCATACATGTGAGACAGAAGAACATGAAACAGAAAAGGAAATAGGCGAGGAGAAATGCAACCCAATGCTTGAATATCATGTGATTGAACCACCAATCACTAATGTCTGTGAACAACATCTTTATGCGGGTGCGAAATTTTGAACAACTGCCGAAATTGTCTCAGAAGATTTTGCAATAAGCCGACACGATCATTTCGTTATGTTTCGCACGTTTGTTTGTTGCCAAACGTTTTTCACCAAATGACACTCATGTTTGGTGAAAAACGTCAACCTCTCAAATATATTTCTTATCAATTATATTAATCAATTCTACGTATATTTTCTACAAAATTTTGCCAAATTCTTTCGTTAAAATCGTTTACTGGAGTTTTATCTGTGAAAGTGCATATTTCGAGTTGGCATTTATTGGTAAGATTTGATTTGATTTTAATTTTTTTTATTATTTGTATTCGGTCCGGAGACCTGGCCATCGACCTTCACTGGTCCTTCAGCCTGGATACATATGTTTCATTGTGTGTGTACATATTTACAAGTTATTGAGATTTCTTGTTTTTTTTTTTTTTTATTTTTTTGGATGTTGTTGTTATTATTGTGATGTTGTGGCTTCTTGTTGTGTGTAAGTGGAGTCTTGTTGTGTGTGCGTGTTGTATTTTTGTGAGTTGCGCATTGCGATCGTTGAGTTGTGCCTTTTGTTGTCGCTGTGGATTAATATTGTGATTTTAAAAGTGTGTGTGTGTGAGTTTGTAATGTGAATTAATAAAGTGATTTTAGTGTGAAATTATTTAATAATAAATTCACACTAGTGGGGTGGGCACCCCGGGGACTCGAACCCCGTCCGACTGCGTGGTAGACCGAAACCTTACCAACTGAGCTGCGCAGGTGGGCTTGATGTTAATTTTATACCAATTTGTAAATATATTTGCCTATTGGCTTACATGTATTATGGATATTTACCTTGCTACTAGCTATTCTCTAATTGAGAATATTGTTAAAAATATTTGGTAGTTGTTGTTTTTTTTTTGTATTAGTATAGATCAACTGAATCTGAACGTTGAAAGTTTCAACGTAAATCAACTTTTTGTATAATTACGCTGAATTTCTTAATTTTATAGAAAGTATGTATTAAATGTGGTCAATTAAAAATAATCCTAGAGTAAAGATAAATACTTGTAAAAATAATATACGGAATGCAACATATAGATAGTAAATTAACATCAATATTTCTCTTGGCTTATGAGATTTATTGTTAAAATTATAGTGGCTGTAAAAAGTGCTGCTGCCATTATAGTAATGGAAGGAGTTTATTTTTCTATGTTATTGACGTGTAAAGCCTGTAAATCTATTTTTATATCAGAATTTAAAAGTAAAATCAATTCAATCTGGCTGTGACTAGAATTAAGGAGTAGTTCTATGTTGTAAAAAATTGGTCCGCGGACCTGACCATCGACCTAACTGGTCCTTCAGCCGTTTTTATATACAATTTGTGTTTTTATTGTTTTTCTTTGTACATGGTATGTATATATGTGAAGTTTACAAATTTTGTTGATTTATTGTTAAAATTATAGTGGCTGTAAAAAGTGCTGCTGCCATTATAGTAATGCAAGGCGTTTTTTTTTTCTATGTTATTGACGTGTAAAGCCTGTAAATCTATTTTTATATCAGAATTTAAAAGTAAAATCAATTCAGTCTGGCTGTGACTAGAATTAAGGAGTAATTCTATGTTGTAAAAAATTGGTCCGCGGACCTGACCATCGACCTAACTGGTCCTTCAGCCGTTTTTATATACTGTTTGTGTTTTTATTGTTTTTCTTTGTACATGGTATGTATATATATGTGAAGTTTACAATTTTTGTTGTTCTTATTGTGATGAATGTGATGTTGTTGATGTTTTTTTTCTCCGTGTTGATGTTTTTGCGTATATATGTGCGCAGAATGCATTGAATATCATGGAGTGTCTTGAATGTTGCATCTTTTTATGATGAATTTGATTAAGGATGAATCTTGATTAATGTGTGAATTTTTTAATTGAAGTGGCTCTTTCTTGAGTGGATTTGTAGTGTGAATTTTTAGTGTGAATTTAGTGAGAATTAATATAATAAATTAATTCACACTTGTGGGAGCCCACACCCCGGGGACTCGAACCCCGTCCGACTGCGTGGTAGACCGAAACCTTACCAACTGAGCTGTCCTGAACTGGGCTGATGCCACCATTTTGTAGAAAATTTGTTTTTTTTTTATACTTACGTTATATATATTTTAACTCCTGTAGTGTGAAAATTCACATTCATCAAATTCATCAAATGATTTTGTTGATTTTTGTGTGAATTAATTATTAAATTAATTCACACTTGTGGGTGCCCACCACGGGGACTCGAACCCCGTCCACCTGTACGGTAGACCGAAGCACTACCCCGGCTGCCCGGGTGGGCTTTTATGTTGTATTTTCTTGGTAAGATTTTGCTTGGTTAAATAAAATAATATTGTATTTAGTCCGTAGACCTGGCCATCGACTTATCTGGTCCTTCAGCCTGGATACATGTTTATTTATTTTTATATTTTTACATGATAATGTGCTATTGTTATTGTTGATTTTTGGTGCTGTGTTGATTCCTTGCTGAGTGTTGAGATTGCCTCGTGGTTTTTGTTTGTGTAGTTGTAGTGAGATGCACATACTGCGATTGTTGTGATTTTTGGTGTGTGATTTTGTAATTGTTGTGATTTTGTAGTGGGATTTTAATGATGTGGATTTTGTGTGATTAATTTTTGTTTGAATTAATTAATTAATTAATTCGCACATGTTGGAGCCCACTACCACTACCAACTGTGCTGTCCAGGTGGGCTTTATTTGGTTATTATTTGTTTTTACCCTTATTACTTTTTTGAAGCCAAATGGGTAAAATACCAAAAAAAGCCCACCTGGGCAGCCTAGTGGTAGCATCTCCGCTTATCACGTAGGAGTACGCGGTTCGATTCCCCGAGGTGGGCAATCCACCGGGTGAATATTACTCACCCACAACTTACCACAAACACTTACAACACTAAGAAACATTCAACACCCAACATTCTACCCTCAACATTCAACACACAACTACTACTACAGAACAATTACCACACAACAACAACAAAAAAAACACAAATTGTAAACATACAAATATATATGTACAAACACGCCGGAAAAACCTTAGGGTTGATAGCCATTAAAATATATACATTAATTTTTACAAAAAAAAATCATAGCGACTTGCGATAAAATCGACTAAAAATCAAAATTAACTAAATCATTCCAGAAGAGGGGCTCGAGCTCCATTCGTCATTTGTAGCGACGCCCATGATTTAGCCATATAAAATATTCCGTTTTACATAGATATTTCATTCCATTTTCGCATTAGACAGGTTGCGCATAATGATCAATATACTAATAATAAACAGAATAATAATCTAATAGTCAATATACATTAAATATGTTTATTACGCGGTAGTCGCGGTTTTTAAACCATTAATTTATTTCCCGTTGATAGCCCGGGATAGCAAATATATTTCTATTTTTCGGTTGTAGAAAGGAATGTGGGAAGTTAAAATTCTTATCGTACAATTATCAAAGTATTTCTGTTTATGTTCAGTAAACTCACTGATATTCACGCGGAAATCTTCACACTTTCCTTGATATAAAGGTGTTGCCTTCTCATTTTTATCGTGCGTAATTGGTTTGTAAGTGAAAGTATGATAAGGATGATTTGCCTCAATGACCAGCGCATCCACCATATTAAATCTCCAAAGTTTATCAAATATTTCCTGAGTTGTATTACCATTTCCGTTGTTTGGACATAGAAAATTGTAAATGATAATAATAATATTTTCTGTATTATAATAAGGTGATTTGTGAAGAGATATTAATATATTCTCGTAGATATTTGATGATGATGCTATAATTATATAAGTATCGCTTGAAAATTTCAGGTTTTGAGGTTGATACAAATAATTGTAGGAAATAATCGTTGAAGTTTTATCTCCGTGTAATAATTCCAATGATATCAACTGTAATATATCATTGGTAATTGCTTCAGTGTCATATATTAAGACTAATGTTTTATATTCTTCGATAAATGGTTTTATACATGTGTAGTTGCATGTTGTTAAAGGAATTTTAACCGAAAATATTAGAATTAATATTATATTAAGATATTTCATCGTGAATATTTCCGATTTTAGAATCATTCTACCCTTCTTGATTTGATGGTAGAAGAATAATGGTTCTATTTTCCATTAGTTCAATTACAGGTACAACTTGACTATATGCATACAAACATTTTAAACCTAGGGGAAATTACTTAAATGTATTTGTATTACATGAATTTGTTAATGCATTTTTTCTGTTTTGATTAGTATTTTCCGATGCCTATTATTGGTTTCTGGGAAACATGGTTATTTCCATTAACATGTATTAGTATAATTTCCTAATCCTTTGACGCGAACAATAAAATTTGGATAAATAATGAATTTACGAGGAAATGAAGTGATGAATAGAATTAAACAGCGCTAGTGCAGAAATTAATAGTAGACAACCTTTATTGGC
>JAODAC010013879.1:0-23171 GCA_027575185.1 Mimaenictus wilsoni | reverse complement strand
CACCTTAACACTTGCTGTTTTTATTTTATTTTATTATTTTCTTATTAAAAATTACAATAGTTATTGCGTTCTTCAACAATTACTCTTAGTAACATTTGGGTACCTTTCGTATTTGGCAAACTTGTTTCCTTCCATATTATACATAATTGTATAGCATTTGTCTTCAAAAGCCCCAATGCAAACGCCAAATGCATCAAAGTACACCCGAAATATAGCCAGTTAGAAAATCTATTTGAGTATTTAAAGGAAGATCAAACGTTGGTGTTTTACTTGCGATAAAATACATTCCGGTGCACATTCAATGCATTGAGTTGCACATGTTTATTACGTTTACATCTTTACTTATTCCTTAGTTTGATCAAAATTAATGGAATTATAATGGCAGCAATGCAATTTTTTCTACTATTCATCGAGATAAGGTATTTTTGTTCTACAACAATAACCAATTAGTCCCCAATTCTCTGTCTTTTGTTTCGCATTTGTTTTTCAATTTCTTTTTTTTTTTTAATTTAATTTCAACAATGTTTTATAAAATTTTATATATTTTTCAAATAGTTTTGGCCTAAATATTTGTGCAAATTTCATCTAATTATTAGTTTTCGCCAATTTCTTTAATGCTTACAATATTCTTAGAATGTTTGCTTCATAAGTTATTCGCTAATTGATTGATCTCATTGTCAGCCTGCATTTCCCCATTTTCTCGCCAATTTTTTGATTCTCCAATGTTTGCATAAAATTATTGTAACTATAATTATACCTATTTAAAACTTTCAAGAATGGATGTTGTTTCGGATGTTTTAGAGCAAATTTCAGCGATTATTATGTATGAGATGCATGTACGTTCCTCATATTGACTTCTGTCTTCTTGCCATGACAAATGGACATCTAAGTACATAACAATCACTCTGTTAGACGTGATTCCACTGTTGTATTTCTGCAATATTGTGGTATATTTTGCCCTTTAAATGATAAATCGCTTCAAATAAATAATTATAAACTACGTGTTGATTAGGTTTGCGCATCATATACTTGTACTTCCATCGTCTTCCATCATATGATTCTGCTTATAACTATGCATAATATATTATACAAATATAGTAATACTTTAATAATAAATATTCCTTCAGCATTTACGTTTTTCATTTGTCGCATAAAATTTAATCAATTCAGACGATACCAACGTACATGGAGAAGTCTGCAAAATTTAATTAGAATTTACCTATTTTGATAAAAATAAGTTTTGACTATGCATACCCCATTATTTTATAAAATAATTATACTAAATACATGTTTCGTTACTGTTTTGCTTCATTAATTTTTTTTTATACAAGTACGTTGGGATCTTCTCAAAAGAATTTAAAAATAAATCATATTTGCCTAAATAATTTCCACAATTTTACCTATTTTCATTTAATTTATTGCAAATTTAGACTTGACTGCGACTATCATTCGCGAGGAGCATCCTAAACTTGACTTAACCGTAATTAACTAATAGATGGACAATTGTTGATTAATTAACTTGTATTCATGAGATCCACGCGTTCTACACAAACGCCATGCTTCATAATTACATCGATAGTAGGTATATATTATTATAATTAATAAATATTTCTCTCGTTCACTGCTCACATCAATGCTTCCCTCATTATTTTGTGATGGCCGTTGCCGGTCTGGACAAAAATTGTTTTCTAGCTGTTTTAATTCGTTCCTATTCTCATATTTCAGTTTGTTTACGCTTAATTAATTAATATGTGCACAAGGCCCTAAAATTGCAAGACGACGGTCTCCAGTCTTTCGAGTGAGACGCACAATATCGGCTTGCAGTGTTTTAAAATAAAAACACGTTTCAAGCCGATATCATTGGTCGAGTTGGTTACGTGATTAAACACTATTAAGGTGGATCAAGGCACCGAACAGTTTTCAGGCTCTTATGACGTCAATTTGGTAATTTTTCGAATTTTGTTTTCATTCCTTCAAGAGAACGTTTTCCATCATCGCGCGTTTCATAAAATGCAACAGTTGTTTTCAAAGTCGATTCAAATTCGCTATCGTTACAAACATGCATGTGACACTAGAGATTCACTCTTGCTTCTGACTTGGTATGATTTCGCATTTTATACTTTGTAGTTCTTTGTGTAGTTTTGGTATATATTTATAGATATTTGCTCGCTCTTTGTGTGTATAATAATTTCTCTCTCTGAATAAGTCTACGATTGCAGTTATTTGATTAGAGGACTAGGCTTACAGTCTATAATTGTAGGCGTTTCACACATTGCTCATTCGTTTTACTTGCTTGTGTACGCCAGGATGTAAAATATGCAAATCGTCCAGTGTTTCCCATCGCGTTTTCACACTAATGATATTGCTGTCTCTGGTCAGTACAATATACAAACATTCTCAACAATCTTTGCCGTCCCATCTACTAACGCTTAAACAGTCATTTCGTTTACACAATATTTTGTTAAATTTCTTATCTCCGTAAATAACAAGCTTAATTAATTTAAACTCTTGCTTATTTTTGTCCATTTTCATAGTTTTTCTTCAATAATTCAAACGTTAATTATAAGAGGAACAATTTGTTTCTTTTTGTTTGTTAGCATCTTATTAAGAGTTGGCAGTTCAGTGTTAACATTTGTAATGTAATTGTTTAAGTGTTGATTAGTTCGCTCGCTGTATTCAGCAAGTTGCGCAATAAGAAGACACCATGATTGTGATATGATCAACGAATTTCTTGCTCTGTGCGGGCACATTTCGCACTTGGGTTGTTTTATTTTGCGCGTCGCAAACGATTGTGAATAAGCGACTCATAATTGGACCCAATCGTAGATTGCGTTTCGTTATTTTTTGTTTCTATGAGAATAAATAATGTATTCTTAAGCTGAATTCTAACAACAAGTGTTCCTACTGTTCTCGCCTATCTCGCACGATAAATTGCCGGAAAAGATACAAACACTTTTTGTTAACAAACAACTTTACGCTTCCCTCATGTGTAAATATCATACTACCATATTTTAAGTCTTGGCATTCGGTAATGCAAACTCACAGACGATGTGTACATACTTGTAAAAAGTCTGCAAATTGTGGTAATCGTCATCGCGTCCAACAGTTTGCATACGGAACCCGTCGTGCAATTGTAAAATATCGTATTTGTACTGTCGGCAAGAGAACAACAAAAAATACATGCAAACACAATGTCTTTAAAAACGCTCCTCCCGCTTCTCTCCCTATCTCTTCGTTTAGAATAAATATGCATCAATTCGTATCTCGCTTCATAAATGAATAGTTCTGATAGGTAATATATGTAAATATATAGAATCATCAATAAATTAAAACAATCTAGAGAGAGCTGGCATTAATTGGCGTCGGGGGAGGGCGCTATACTAACTTGCTTCGGTTGCGTTAAGGTCGGGCTCGTCGCCGTTGGTGAGAAGTTGGTCGTATTCTCACCGTTACCTTGGTTGGAGGACTCGTCGTAGCCGCTGTCTGAGCTGCTATCTGAATACGACTTGGTAGCGGAAATGTCCGCGTCCGTCTTCGGCAGTGTACCAGCCAATTGAGAAGAGACTTTGCAGCTCAGACGTGCCCGACATGGTTTCAGGAAGCGAATATCCACGAGAAACTCTCCATTGGGACTTTCAAAAATTGTTCCACAACAAATTTTCACTCTGTAGACAAGCATAATACATTTGGTATTAATATGTAACATTTAATTAGCTTTCCAAATTATTTACCCATATTAGCAAGTACTGATACTTGACACACAGTGTTAAATATGGCTTATTTAAATGATACGTTGTATGTTTTAAAAAGCTTACTTTTTCCAAACATCCATATCGATAAATTCGCTAACAATCGGCAAACTGTCCCTCCGTTTTGCTTGAGATTTATGTCTCCTCGACGTCTTGCTGCTCATCTGCATATTGCTGTCCTCACAATCGCTGCCTCCAGGGCTATTCGTCCGACTCGATCCACCGCTCGCCGCCATCTCCGAGAGATAATCCATGCCCATATCCATCTCAGCGTCCGGCATGCCGTCACTCTTATCACTGGCCGGACTGTATTCGCGTTCGAAATGTTTCTTCTTTCGGCCCGGCCCACTCGATGTCGGTGGCTTGCTGTCAACTTCAGCGGCGGCGTCCTCCAGCTGCTTCTTGTGCTTACTCTTAAACTTGGTCATCGACTTCATTCCGGGACCGGCACGTGCGTCCACCACCTGTGATCGATACCAAAGTTTCATTTTTCGTAAGACCATCACCAGCTTACGCTGAGTTTCAACAAAAGTTTCGCAAAACGTCAGTAGGTCCTGACATTTGTCCCAAGCTGTTTTTTTCGCATTCAAAATTGAACGCCATTTGACAAATTATCCTAGCTTCCTTGATTATGCACGAAGATATAAAACAGTAGTACGTACGTGTTGCCAGTTGCGTGTTGATCCCGGCGGCAATTTCTTCCATCGTTTGACGAGCAACACGCAAGCGTTGCAAATCTCACCATGGCGCGGTGTCTTCAGATGGAAGCATTTAATGAAATCACTTTCGTACCTCTTGCTGTCGGTGAATCGTGAACTAGAGTAAGAAATCGTATTTGTTTAAATATTTTCTTCATTTACTCTTTACCATTGTTAACACTAGATATTATAGATAATTTAAGAAATGTTTTCTTCAACATGTGTTCTGGTTACAACTTTTTAAAATTATTTCATATGAGAAGTAATAAAAACGTAGAATATAGTACTCACCTACTAGACTTTGCCTTGCAAATGCAACAACCCGTTGTCGATCTGTACACTTTTGGCTTGTGAAACGAAAACATGGTGTGCTTTTAAGGGATGGCTACAGCTCACTAACTAAGCAAATCTGCAAACAAGAAAAGCACTGCATTACTTTACGCGCCTCTACCACCACCACCTAAAACTCAACCACCAGACCACATCTTAATGCATTACGTTTGAATATTTCAAAATCATGGAACGTCCGTCCGAGCATTCGTCACTAAACTGGCAACAATAAAAAGGGGGGGAGGGCAGGTGGGTGCATAGGCTCTAAAGAATTCGGCGCACGCTCCCCAAACGATTGAAGAGGGCGAAAACCTGCTTCAGTGTCCAGGTACTCATGTAGTCACTTAAGTATCAACTACCATAAACATAGCAGAACTGTTTGTGGAAGGAGCACTTCCATAAACACATACATTTCTACAATAAATAAGCATTGATATCATTAACTAGAGATTTGTACCCGGTTTTATGACCTTGTCGCGTTGATGCTCCGACCCAAAATATTGACAAATGTACATTATAAACACCCGAACCATATTCTGATTAAGAAATCAGCGTGTGATAAGGAAAAGTTGGACGATAACGACCTGACAAATACGATATGCAATTGTAAAAGCGTTGAGCTGCTTTGGGATTTATGGCAATTTATTCCATATAAGTACGAATATGTATATTTATTTTAAAATTGTCAATATTTGCAATATATTCAAAGATAATGTAATGTATACTCTCGTACAAGAGTCAAGAAATAAGTCATGTGAGGGAAGTCAAAACATAATATTGAAGAAACTTATACATTTAACGTTTAAACTATTAATTATACATTTGTTAACAAATTTAATGTCTCAAATCATGTACTTAACGAAACGTTAAGTAAATTAAATTACCCATTGTAATGCATGCACATTTATTTAATCTGTTTTGCCATTAAAGAAAAGTTGAGAACTAAAGAAAAGTATGGTACGTAGAACGTTTATAATGGTATTCATAGACATTCCATTGGATCTTGTAAGTTCAGTAGTAGATTTCGATATAATTATGTATATATATTTTAACGAGTTTACAGGGTACAATGCTCGTGCCAGGAACAAATTATTATAAATTATAGCCAAAACATTCGAACATCGAAATGAAAGAAACTTAAAAATTCCGAAATTAAAGTATCGACTTCTTTGGCGTTAATTATTACGTATTCTAGGCGTTGAAAGTCGCAGGGAAATGACTGTGCGTATCCAAGTTAAATTTTGCACAAGTGTAAGAAAATATTAGTAAATAGTAATTATTCAAAATCATTTTCTCTTTAAAAAATCACTTATTAGAATAGTTCCGAAACAGAAACGTGCACAGATTGATAACTAAACTTCTTAAATATGGATATAATATCGTCGATAGCATAATAAACGCGCATATTAACATAAACGTCGAGTTAATAAGTCGAATAATACAAAACCCAGCAGCTTCGTTTGTTTTTTGAACGTAAAGGCGATTATGATGCGCTTCTATCCCTGCAGCAAAATACGAGTAGCAATCACAACAAACAAGTCGGCGACGATGTTCTATAAATAGCAGCGGCGATCCCGTAACGGTGGGCATTCATTGGCTCGCAATTTGCGTCCAATGGTCGCACCACGCACTCCACATGCAAGACGCAAGGTACACACGTAGGAACAAATGCAGCGAGCCAACGGCGAGTGTCCGGCAAAACGTTCTTGCGAGAGATTCGCTCTCGCTCACCTGTTGCTTACGTGCAGAGACACGCTGTCCTGCCAATGAAGTGCGGGGGATCAAATTTCTGCCACTCGATTAGAAACATCACACATGTTGACACAATTTCAAATGTTTCGAGGCATCTCACAATCAAAGAACTTCACACTTAATACTTGTACCTTGCGGCACAAGGCACATGTGGTTGGCCAATTCTCACAAATAGCAATATGATTATGAAGTTGTTTACACGCCACGGCCCTACCACTGACCAGCCTACGGTGCAACGCGAAAGAATCTAAATATACATTGCTTCGCTGAGAGATAGATAAACATGTTTTTGCCTCAGCAGCGATCGCGACGCTACCAAACACAAGCAATGCATGAGGTTCCAAACACCGGCCGGCCGGTGCATCGTCGCCATGTGTGTTGTTGTGTCGCGATTTTTCCATTTGCGTTCGACGCCCCCACGCATACTCATCAATCTCCTCCTTAATCCTTGTTATTGTTGATATGTTTTTCGAACTTTTATTTTTTTATTTAGGTATATGCAATTACTTTTCCAAAGATTACAAGGATACACGCAAAATATCTAAAATGAAGGAATTCACAAATATGTACTGATCAAAGTTTACTACTTTCGCAAGGCCCTCAAAACAATTGTAACAATTTAAAACCATTTTCCATAATGAGGTAATATCATTCGGACGTTGCAAGGCAGCCGAAGGCAGTAATCGTCAATCGCCTACAATTATAATGCGTGACCAATAACCAGTGCATAGATGGCTCACACAAACGCGCGCGAAGAATTCGTATGAAGGACATTCACCCCACTGGACCGAAATGCGCGCCGTTTGAATTTCTGTGTCGGTTGACGACGAATCGGATATATTCTGCGACCCTCCCCACCGAGATGTAAACAAAGTGCACGCACGCACGCCGCACCACGTCGCGTACGTGCGTAAAGTGATGCGTTCGATGGATGGCGCCTTGATTCATCCACAACATTTGTAACCTCAATGCATAAATAGATTATGCGCGGTTACTTTTAAAGAATTTTACACTTCTAAATGTCTTTCAAAAACCTTTGCTTGAGTCTTTGCGTCTCAATTTGTGTATTTCAGACGTTTAAGTCTGTTTATTTTACAATAAGAAATTGAATGAATGTGAACTTTATTGTAACAATAATCGTACGAATTTTTACTTGAAAAAAAAATCATAAATTGCTCAAAGATTAAGTTGAACATCGCGTGTTAGTAATATAGGTAATGTCAATTCTTTCGCAATTTTGCAATCGCAATTTATGTGAAGAAAGAGTCAGGTATAGTGAAATTGATACACTTGCAACTTTTTCATTCAAAATTGTTTTGCCACTTCTTACTTTTTAGGGCTAAATTTCGAATAAACAATTTCTTCAATGAAAAAATCCCGTCAATCCGCTTTTATGGAATGAATCTTTGAAAAAATAACCCTCACTTATTGCATTGTGGTACTAAATATATTTCAAACATTTAACATCAGTACTGTTTTAAACATTTGCTAACTTTTCTCCCATATATTCTTAGAAAGAAAGTTTCTAAAAATGACCCTAAATATCTAACCTCATTAATGCATAGATGCTATATTTCTAAATATATTTCATACATTTAACATCAGTCCTATTACGAGGGAATAAGAACAGAAATTCTTCAATGAAAAAAAGAATGAATGTATTTTAAACAATTCTATCCTTGCAAGTAAACCTAAATGCATCAATAGATTAATCATACCTCCTCTTGTGAAATCTATCTTTTCAAAAATTTAAAAATAAACACTTCCTCAATGAAAAAGTCCATTAAAACTATAGGAATCGTGTTTGCAAAAAAAACTAAATTTTCCTCGTTTATTACTGGGGCTAGGTTATATTTCGAAATATATTTCATAGATATAGGAATAGAAATTTTTCAATGAAACAATACCTAAATGAATTTTAGGTAATTCTATCCAAGCAAATAAATCCAAATTCATCAATAGATAAAATAATAGCCCCTCTTGTGAAATTTATACAATTTCAAATGTATCTTCCTAAATTTACTTGTCCTAAGAGCTAAATTTAAAAATAACCATTTCTTCAATGAAAAAGTCTATTAAACCTATTCCCAAGAAGCGTATCTTTGAAAAAAAAATCCTACCCCACTTATTACATGGACCATGTTATCTTTGTAAACATATTTCAATCGTTAAATAGCAGTTGCAGCTATTTACGTACATATAGGAATAGATATTGTTCCATAAATAAATGTCCCTACACATTTTAAGTAAGTCTACCCTTACAAATAGCTCCATATCAACTCTAATAACTTCCCATAGGAATTGTTTCTAAAGCTTTTGCAACTACTACTGTCTTTATCATACCCAAGTCAAATCGACAAAATTTCACGTCAGATGCGTACGCAGTTTAACTGTATGCCGGCCTAAAATGCAGACACCTTGAACTACTTACGCGCGCGACGCCCGAAAAATCGCGTAACTAGTCCGACACATACACTCATACGTCCAGACGGTTGCTGCTCACCTTCTCCGGCCCGCCTGCACTGCAATGCTGCATATACACATGCTGCAAACAGCATACGAGACCCAAGCTCATCGTTGCGTCGCCCCGTGCAAAGCAGCGTGAAAGCGATTGCGACAAGTGTGTCGGCAAGCGCTTTATAAATATTCGCGAATGTGTTTATATATGCATTTCATCCGCATTGATACACTATCTATGACGCTGTGTGTTTTCAATCAAGTTTTTCGCAATCTACCGTTGCTACCGTCGCGTCGTATCAAATAACAAAGCAAACTGCACTTTACTAATCATCGACGCTCAAACGATAACGAGTGTATCTCTAGAAAAATAAACGAGATGCATTCTTATCAGGGTCCGATAAATGGGCATTGACAAAACAAAAGCTATGCTGAAAGAAACAAACTATGTTTGAGTCAATAAATTACACTTATTGACGTAACAACTTGACTCGAAGAGAATTTTATCGAAGCGTTTACTTTCTATTTTACAAATTTTACTTTTTCGCCCGTTCGGCGCACGACTACGACGTCGTCGAACGTGAATTTGTGAGATTTTGCACACCGCCGAAAAATGGTGTCAAGGAGTCACCACCACCGAAAAATTGCATGCAACAAGCCTCTCACCACCGTTTTCGCTTCTTTTTTTGACGCGTTGACCACCACGCATGATCCTTCACGATTGCTTATCAACTTATCAACCTACAGCTAGCGAACCCAACATCTTGCAACTTTACAAGTTTCAACGGCAGAGCTTGACAAAAAAGCACGGCTAGTAACGAAACGGGTGAAAGCTGCACGCGCATACGTGATGCACGTAACGCGCACTCTTCGGCCACATAGCTTATGACACACGATCGCCACGGACTGCAATTGTAACTTAACAGGTTGCCACACTTTATCTTATGCGATTGACGATTTTATGGCTTCGGCAATTGATGGGCTGTTTATCGAATGAGCGCCACGCACAGGCAATGCGTTGCCGAGTGAATTTCAATTCGTCGACGCAATGTGTGAACGCACAACTTGGCCGATGCCGCGCAGCCCACAGTACATACCACACACGGGAGGACGCCACCGCAGAAAATCGCCGATTTTCAATTAAATACGCCGCGAAACATAATGACACCCGGCTCTTTCGAAAGGCACTTACATTCGCTCGTTGTTGCCGCAGAAAACACACATTAATTACACGTAATTTTAGAGATATTCGACTTTTAGTGAGGCACAAAGAACTTACCAATACAACACAGGTGACGGCAGGGAACAGAGATAGTAATGAGAGTGGCGCGCATGCGTCGAGCGTACGCGTTTGCTTTTGACTCATGTCTTTTGCGATGACTTCAAACTTTAATAATTTACGCTCGAAACGTCTCAATAAAAAGCATAAAAATAAAAGAAACACGTTGACAAGGCGTTTTAAATGTAAACATATTTAGTTTATTCATTAAA
This sequence comes from Mimaenictus wilsoni, assembly GCA_027575185.1. Lineage (NCBI taxonomy): Eukaryota > Metazoa > Arthropoda > Insecta > Coleoptera > Staphylinidae > Mimaenictus > Mimaenictus wilsoni. Next base: position 12,694 of record JAODAC010013879.1, on the reverse strand, counting down.
TTACATTTTATTGCGTTTCAAATTTAATTTTGACTAACGCAGTGGCATTTACAATGATGCCATTTAAACAACAGCAGTGCCATTTTTGAAATTTCAGTTTAAATTTTAAGTTTAGTTTTGGAAATTGTAACGTGAAATATTTAATTTTATAATATATTTGTATATAATGTTGGAAGGCTTAGCTTTATTTAATTGCTGGTGCAGATTGTGTGTTTTTTTACTAAAATCTTTGAGCTTTTTCTCAAATTTCCTGGCGGTAGACTTTGAAAGCTTGCATGTTATGAAGTGACGGTGACTACTGATTGAGTTAAGGTAGGGATGGATTGTTTCACTGTCACGATCAGCTGATTTGCGGTAGCCCTACGGCAGCCACATTCGGAAGATTCATGCAAACGAGGCGAAATTTGAGATCAACGCACAGGATCGCTGATTGCACGCACGAGTGAAAATATGCACGCGTACGCACCGTTGACCAATGATGGCGGACTCACATGATTTCAAAGTTGTGCTGCTTGGCAAGGGTTGCGTTGGGAAAACAAGTATTGTTTTACGTTACACCGAAGACAAATTCAATAATGAACATTTAACTACCATACAGGTGAATAAACTAACTCTTTTTTTTCATTCATTCAAATTTTTTAATTCAATGATCTAATAATTAGTTCATTTTTTTCTGACGAGTTTCTTTGGTTTATGTCTATTTGTTTCTAAATTCCAGGCGTCGTTTCTCAAAAAAAAGCTGAATATCGATGGCAAACGCATAAATCTAGCGATATGGGACACTGCAGGCCAGGAGAAGTTCCACGCATTAGGCCCACTCTACTATCGTTCGTCGAACGGCGCCGTGATCGTCTACGACATCACCGACCAGGACTCCCTGCAGAAGGTGAAGAGTTGGGTGAAGGAGCTGCGTAAGATGCTCGGTACTGAGATAAGCCTGGCGATCGTCGGCAACAAGACTGACCTGGAGCACGAACGGCAGGTGGAGCTAAGCGAGGCGGATGCGTACGCGGCTAAAGTGGGCGCGTTGCATTGGCACACGTCGGCGAAGGCCAACGAAGGTATTGAGGAGATGTTCCTCGCGCTCATCAACAAGATGCTGGAGCGACGTGCGGAGCAAGAGGCGCAGAATACGAGCGTATTGTCGCGTCAGGGCTCGCAACGACGGAATGTCGTCGTCGTGGACGACGAACAACTGGAGCCGGCGCCGCGCGCTTGCTGCAGCTCGCAGTAGCCATTTTTAACGTTCCCCGGGTTCTAATTTACGTTTGCATTCCTTTATTTATGACGTTCGTCTTTTCGGTTGACTTTGGTTTACATGCTTGTTATGTTTATCAGAAGCGCCTCCTAAGTTCCACCGATATTTATTTTCGATTTGTTTTATTATTGCGAAACGTACGACCTAACATTGTGTAACAAATAAGTAGTGCTTTTTATTTGATTTCGATGCCATGCTAAATTTTGACAGCTTCGCAAACTACTGATTATTTTCTCTGTAACTGCATGGTATTCTAATTATTACATTGTGTGATATATAACGTTATGAATAAGTACAGATATATAATTGTAAGCAAATACATTTTATGGAAACAATTGTAGTTGTTTTTGAGTGACTTATTGTATATTAATGGCGTTGATAAGTAAAATGTGGGAAGAATGCGACAAGATGGTTTTTCTTTACCATAAAATGTTTCCACAAATTACGAGGTTATTTTAATTAGGTTTGCGTTAATATGTACAGGTTACGTTCAAAAAGTTTCGTCATTCCATCTTCGTGAGAATTATCGAACTTCAGAAGTGTTCGTAAATTCCCGAATTATATAATTAATACGCCTGTGGTATAGTTGAGAATCACCGAATCGCAAGAATTAATAACTTAAAAAGTTATAAAATTATGATCGATACCAATACGAACACTTTCATTCTATAGATTCTACATACTTACAGTTCTTCAAATTGTAAGGAGGACCTAATCAAAAATATTGTTAAGTTTACATATAATTGAATCAACAAGGTTGAGATTGAATGTTATATACATTTATTTCACATAATGCGTAATCGTATTAGAAATGTAAATTTTGCGAGTATGCGAATACATAATAAACTGTAAAAATTATCAATCGTCAATTAGTATTGCATGCAAAATCATCACCACATGTATAATTTTGATATAAGTTTGCACTGCATGGTTTTTGAACTTCCAATTACGTGAAATGACTACATAGGTAAATGTTAAAAGAGATGTAGATGCATTGGAAATCACTCGAATCACTCTAAAAAGGTTGCATCTTGGTCCTATAATTGCGATTAGTATATTGTCCACATGAAAAAAGTACGTCAAAGTCGAGCAAATCCCAAGTGTAGTAGTACAGATGACAATCGACATTTATTAAAGTACAATAAAGGAAAACCATTGGTTGGATAGCTTCCAATCGTTGCTTTGCGCTCAGTTTCGAGGCGTAATTGTGCGAGAAACTCTAAAGCTATTTATAGTAGCTTCAAAGCATTTCGAAACAATCTATGTATAGTATATGTTTAACCTTATGCTTGATATGATATGACTAAATGTGAATGAATGCGCTGAATTTACAAAATAACGCACAAGGAAATGAAAAAAAAACAGTTTCGTGTGATAGATGCTCATTTCGTCTCTTTATAACGATAAATTCAACATTATATATATAAAAAAACTTTTCAAGTTTCTGTACAGTTTTTCACTCTTTCCGTTTCTCTTTTATGCTTCGTGTAAAATTATGTATACTAAGACGAATATATTTTGATACTTGTCATGTAAACAGAAACAAAACAGTAAAACAATGGAAAACAAAATAGAAATTGAAGAGCACTAACAGAATGTTACTAAAATAGCACTTTCTAGTACACGTCTTAAATAGTTAACATTTACATTGTGTTATAGTAATGAAATTAACTAAAAACTAAAACTAAATGAATCACAACACAGTGTTAGAATAAGTATATAGAATGAAACGTTTCCGAAAATGATTTTCTTTGTTTCGTAGAGACCTGTTATCGGTTTGTCCTCGTTTTGTTCGCGCATGCGCCAATTTAGTGTAAATTCATCTACGTACATTCAAATGTAGGCACGCGGAGCACTTTCAACTGAATGATGACAGCTATCTTAAACTAACACATGCGCAATACCAAATTATTCAGCCAGACAAAAGGACATCAGCCTTTGAGTGTTATCGTATGCAACTTGCACTACTCGCATGAGTTTACAACATAAAAACTCTGTTGGCTGTCGAAATCAACTTCTCACATTTTAAAAATACAAGAAAAAAAAAACAAGTATCGCAAATTATATGTGTCTATATTACAACTTTTCGCAACGGAGATATATTGATAGATAATTTGCAGCTCTAAATAAATCTGTTTTTGCCTAAGTAAAGTCACAATAGAATTACTTAATAAATAACTTATTGTTCTCAGTTTGCTTCTTAAAGTCTAAAGCGCTATATTTGCGTTCGGTTTGCAATTTTGCAAGCTTTTAATTTATTTCGCAGGGTTTCGAAACGCGCCAATGAAGACTGATTTGCTAACTAAACAAGTGTGTAAAGGAATAAACTTACGGGACAGCAAAAAAAAGCGAAATGCACAGAGAAAAAAGCTGCCAACTTCCCATTCGAATATCGCAAGCCAGTTTAGCCGTACACAAAAATATTCCACATGTATCATATAAATATATAAATCAATCACAAGTAAAGCACAACAGATAATTAGGTTGAATAAGAGACGAATTATAATAAAACGTTCTCCTGACAAAATGCGGATAAAACTCTGTTCAAACCCTAAAAAAACATTTTAAGGCAAATCATTGTTTCCGTCCTCTTTTTCCCAGTTCTCGTGACTTGGAACACGCTTAAAATTCACATTTGCGATTTTCGTCAATATATGCCCGCGCACAATTCAATGTGTCAGTTTTGCACTTTCGCAGCACATCTCTCCTGCTTTATAAAATAAATTAAATAATACTTAGTAAGAGTTGCTATAGCTAATCGTAATCTGCTCGTTCACGCCACCCCGTTTCTATATATATATACACATATGCTTTTAGCATGTGCATGAATTTCGTTTTCGGAGGGCGCACGCACTGTCGTCAAAGCAGTAACAGTATTTGTATATATGCAAATTGGGTAGTGTTGTTTGCTGTACACGTATAAAATTAGGACTTCGATAGTTTGCTGATAACTCTGATTAACGCTCCGTTTTCCTCTTTCAGCCGCTGATTCTCTTTCTTGAGTAGATCCATTTGCTGAAACGAATAATACGACGGGACACATTAGTTTTGCAAGCGCACATAGAACGATCCAAAATGCAAAAGGCGCACACAGAAGAAAATAGAAATCATAGATAGAAACATCATTAGACAGATACCCAACTTGATAAGGACGATTTTGAGACGATCGGCGGTTGATAATGAAGGCGATTCAATCGCAAATACACTTTTTCGACATTTGCTAACGAAAAAGGCACAAATAGCAACAGGGGCCAGAGCAGCACTGCTCACGCGGATGAGATACTGACACGAGCCCCCTCACCATTTGTTCCGATGTTTGTCGCCACTTTTAGATACTTATTAGCCTAGGTATCTGCCTATGATTTAATCAATGATAGAAACGAATTTTTACAAGACAGTCCAAAACAGTCCAATTGCATGCTGCCTCAACACAAAAGCTTTCGGTCGACAAAGAAAACGAGAACGAACACATTGTGCTTGAAATTCAAACACACAAAACAAAAAAATTGCATTAATGTTTAGTGTTGTTTCTTTTTGGCGGTAATTTCGACGATTCGACGAAATTTGTTAAGAGTGCAAGAGTTAATATGTTCAGATTGTTGTATATCGCCGCTTAATATAGCGTTATGAAAAGAAAAACTTGAGAGAATTATGTTTAGGTTGTGTAGAGTTGGGATCACGATCGTGGCGTTATTGCATCGAAAATGGCTGCGTGTCAGACATTCATTTGGTTTTTGAGGGAAGGGCGTTAAGAACACTCTACCGAGAAGTTTACCTATTTCGTGGCAGAGTTGCTTAACTTGCTGACGACGCGCGTTAGGGCTCGGTTTTCCGCCCGCAGGCGTTCGTTCTCTGCTTTTAACTTTTGCAATTGCTAGAAAAGATAATTTCGCATTTTGAATGTCATGATTTTTTTTGCAGAATAAATCAGAGACATCAAACGACAAGATGTAACGACGACGCATAAAAATCAGATGATTTGACGTATGACTGAAGAACAAAACTTTCACAACGATGAAGATCAGAGAAAAATGTTCGGATCTTACAAATGGAAATAAGAATGTAAAAATGTAACAATTGCAGGGATCAAAACAAAAACTTACGGATGAAAAAAAAGTTCGTTCCGACAAAAGTAGTTAGAACTCAACAAAATTAAAGAAACAAAAATTATAAAAAACGGCACTGATCAATCAGTAAAAAAACAGTGATCACGAATGAAAAAATGAGATGCAATCAAAGGAAACATTAAATTAGATAGGAATGATCTGTTATCGCTACTTACCTTTAACTCTTCTTCCATTTCACTTAGTTTTCTTTCCATGGCGCGTTTTTCACGCTTTTCCAATTCGGAAAGAGAGTTTTTACTTGTCTAAAAGTGTACGGTGATGATTAATAAACTATTTCCGGAGATTAGCAAAAATGTAGAATTCAGTTTACTTACAATCGTGTTGAGCTTTTCCAGTGTGGTTTTTGTGTCCCTGAGTTCTTCGTCTGACTTTCTCAGTTTGTCCTTCAGTCGATCATTATCAGTGAGCGCCTGCTCGTAGAGTTTCTTGTAATCAATCTCGCCATTTTCACCACGCAAGATCAAATCGTTGGCACTGCCTATCCGTGAGCTTCTCGAACTTGATCGTTCCGTACCACTCTAAAATCAAAAACAACACAATGTGACCTCCATCATCGCAACAACAAACTGCTTGTCCCATATCTATCTTACACAGTATCCTTCGGAATTTAACGAAGTCATACTCAAACTTTTTGATCCCATACCAGCGGTGCTTTGCGATCGCGATCGTGAATGGGAACGATCACGACTATAGCTGCCATTACTACGTGTCGCCTTTCGTGATCGATGACCATCGTTACCGTAATTACTATAACTATTCGCAAGGGTTTTCGCAGGTATCGTCAGACTACCTGTCGTGGTGTATCCTGCCGATGTACCCCCAGTGCGGTACCCGTTTGAATAGTATGGACTTTTATAATTGGATGCACTGTACGACGAGGTACCACTACCGTAATTATTCCCAAATGAGGTACCATATGAAGCATAAGGTGTGTTGTTCGATGAATAACTACTGGTACTACCGTAAGGAGACGTGGATGCTCCCGAATAGTAACTCATACTTCGCGGACGAGTTCCGGCAGAGTAGCCATTACTCATGGAGGTACCACTGCTACCCGTGCGAAGGGATGATGCAGATCTACGGCGCGTTGGAGCTACCGGATGTTTCGATCGAAAAGACATCGTTTCAGATATATACTATATAATCCTGTAGTTTCAAGTTTCACTTTTTTTTTCAGGTACCAAGTCCACAGTGGTTCAGATCACGCGTTCGCCGATTGCATTCGCAGACTGTTTGGACACAGCGCGGTACCCGTGAATATATCGCAGCACACACGCACACGCCGGAGTTTGCATTACCTTTACTTTTCGGCGACTGGCGACTCTGGGCGCTATTTAAAACATTCTCGAAACAAGAGAGAACCCCGCAACGCACACGTATTCACCAGATTCGTGTGCTGTCGGCACGTGTGACGTCGCTCTTGCGACGCAAAATCATTTTTGCGCCATGTTTTATTGCTCCAACAATATAGCTTTAATGATTTATAATCCATTCTGTATCCGTAATCATTAATTTACCCGATATATTTTAAGAAATTTCAAGGATTTATTCAAATGTTCAAGAATCCAATCTATATTATACAAATAAACACTTCATAATTACAGCCACATGTGAAAATACGCAGAGAATCTCCCCAGGTTTCAGAGTTATGCTGTCATTAGTATGGAAATTAAGAATAGAACCAAAAACAAAATATGACGAAACCTTGACACACAGCCGTTGAAATCAGTGTGGCTGTCACCGGTTAATCTCACATAAATTTCCTCGCAAATTACGCAAAAATCCCTGGGGGCATCTAGGTGTTTATGAAATGTACAGATGAGCGTTATATTTTCAAATATTTCATAATCGTGGCTGTAAAATTAGTGTCACCAAGTATTGGTAATGCAGTATACGTAAATACGAGGATTTAGGCCCAGAGAACTTATTAGAAAAATATAAATCGAACGATGCTTACAATCAAATGGGTGCATCATTGTCTATAAATAAATGTAAGGCTGTAAATGTTTGTATGTACAGGCAAAAATAGCACGGCCAAGCTTTAAATGTTTGTTACGTGCGAACAATTAAAATAGTAGTGACGAAGGTATCGTCCTAATTACAATAATTTTCCGCATTCATACGAATCATTGCTATTTAACGAGTTGACGCCAAGATAATATATTCTTATCTGTCCCAATAGACGACATTTTTCTCTTTAAATAGCTGTTTTACATATCTCTAGAGGTATAAATGGATACAATCATTATTTTTGCATTGGTTTTAGTCTCTTTGTCCGGTGGGACAAATTTTGTTTTTGCGCATGCTTGAGTTTACTGTCATTTTGACTTGTCATTGGTATGAGACACACTCCGGCCGCCCAACTTCGTACCACCGTTAACAAATGGGTTAACAAATGAATTAATGGGTATTTTTTTGGTAATTTCTTCCTAACCCCCACAAAAACTACTGATAAAAACCTGCTTTACTAATTATCACAGTCTACCTTCATCCTTTTGGTTATTAATGAGAAATTAAAAATATATTTAAACAATGTACTTGCGCCATCTGTTAACCAATGAGTGAGGTTAAACGTCGTCAAAATGACAGAAAATGACGCAAGCGCACAATCAAAAGTTGTCCCACAAGACAAAAAGACATTCATAATGAATAATTTCGAAAAAAAGTTCTGATTAATCCGTCAAAATCGTTTCCTAAATCTCGCATTAACCTAAATCAATGCGGTGGTAAAACATTCGCGTTTGTTTTGGGCTTTCCCAGCTGGATTTCTTCCAAACCACCGGACCTTGTACATGTATCAACAAATATTCACCGTGCACGTGCTTTCGCCGTGCAGCTTTTAGCTGTACTTCCACGCATACACGATTAACGTGCATATTTTAGGCTTGCCAACCTCAACAATCGAGTGGCGGTGGCGCCTTTAATGGCACATTAGGCACAAATTGAAAAAGGCAAAGGAAAAACGCGCAAAACTCGAGTGAATCCATCACATTTGCGCTAACCCTATGACGCGCGATACACCGTTTAATGCGATCAAACGGTAGCCCACCGCCGACGCGTGCGTAAACCTCCAGAATTACCGCATTTATACGTGCAATTCGTCTACAGCCAGTGTTAGCAACCGGCAACACGTTGAGAGCATCCCTAAATTTAGCCCATCTGTGTTTAATTTTAGGACCGCGCGCGCACTGCTATATGTATATTCGTACGTAATCGGGGAACGTTCATCGCCCACAAATGTGCAATCCACGCACGATTTAAACAATGTTGGAATCCATTAAAGCGGCGAAATTGTGTACGTCTTCGATTTAATGCGCTTGTTTTGCCGAAAGTGCGATAAAAACTCCATGTGGCGAATCGTTATGAACGTTTTGCCATGCATTAAATGAGCATACTATGAGTAGCGCAGCTAAAATTAGGGCGTTTCCTAGTCACTGTCATGCACCGCAGGACATTTGTCACGTTCAGGTGTTCGGGCTAATTGCACAACAAAGACCGCTGTAAACCAGTGCCAAAACGTACAAGTCATCAAGCGAAAACGTTTAAATGGATTAAAACTTTAACTTTAGCTTAAATCACGTCGCTAAAGTGGGTTAGCGTCGTGGTTAAAGTTTTTCGTTCGTTCGAAAGTATAAAAAATTAAATATAACTCACCTCTTGATGATTTTGCTTGGCCAGGTCATCGTTATCAATCGTACTGGTGCTGTCTTTCTCAGTTTCAAAATCCTAAAATCATCAATCCTAGTATTGGACTTCTTTTTTTAGACTACCTTCCGTTTTTCAAAGAACGAAGTTTAGAAGTCCTACCTCATTATTGTCAAATGCCACCACTCCCGTCGACCGTCTCTTGGGTCTTCTTCGTCGTTGTATTGCAGCCTGTGTGGCCAAAGTCGCCTGAACGTTCCGCACGTCGTTTTCTTTGTCCTGTTCTCGATCCTGCTTCTCCTCGGTGGCTTTAGGCTTTCGCAGTGACAGAGTGACGGTGGTGGTGTCAGCCGCCTCCACCGTCGTTGATGGTACCCGCACTGTTGGCGCAGTAGTGGTAGTCGCTGCCAGCGCCGTCGTGCTCGACGGTCGCCGGACAAACGCGGGCGTTGTTGTTGAGACCGTCGCTGATGTAGACGGTGGGTCCACTTTGTTGGCGTCCTCCAATTTAAACTGCACAATAAAGAATTACATCAATACAATGTTTTCCACTCACAATGGTACAAATGGTACCAAAACTTGAATGGTTACTAAACAATTCGGTAATTATCTGTGAGTTAGAAATTAAAATCCCTAGATTTGAGCAATTCGCAAATAGAAGGGGTATCCACAGCGGGATGATTTGTTGCGCTCTACGTTTACTAGTAAAATTGCCATATTTGTAAGACGCAGGTGTGACTAGACTCTCAAGGTCAAACAGGTCCTAATATGGCGATGTCATCATCAAGAAGCAATGCAAAAAATAGTAAATAAAAACAAGTTTGAAGTGAGAATGTCATGTGTGGATGACATTATCTCAAATATTCACTTTATGCAATAGAACCTAGCGTGTCAATTTCTTAAAAATGGGTTGTAATAAGGCAGCCGAGCCCTCTGGATGTTAAAGGCAGTACGATTTGGGATTAATAGTTTGTTTTCAAAGTTAGACATATTCAGTTCATTTTAGAATTTTCATTTCTAAAGATTAAACTGTGCAGAACAAAAAGGTTATACATAGTACCGAATAAACTTGGTTATTGAGCTTGGAAACATGCTTGGGGTCAGGATAGGGTTTATTAGGATAGGTTGGGTCTGGAGACATTAGATTACATTAAATTTTATTAGGTCAAATTTGAATAAATGATCAGATTAGAAAATCAGAAATAAAAATATAGAAACATACTTGGCAGTAGAAGAGTCATTTTGAAGAAAAGAACGTGAAACTTAATTTGGGTTACCTAAATTGGATAATTAAGTGGGGTCATATTAGTTTTTTAGGGTTAGGATTAGGGTAGGTTGGGAATATTCTGTTAGGTTACTTTCCGATTTGTTTGATCAAATTAAATTAGATTCAGGATTAGAGTCAAAATAGGGCATGAAGATGACATTTGGTTAGGTTAAATTACTTCATTTTGGCCAGATAGGGTTAAGTATCGTTGGGCTTCTTGCATGTTTCTTTTGGGAATGTAATAAAACTAAAATCTCACAAGCTGAACAAGACGTAGATAAATTGGACATAAAGTTGCATTGCAATATGTGTGGCTACAAATATTGCTTATTAATTGTTTTGTTAACTTGTGACTGTTCCAAATGGTTGAAATATCCGGAGGATACGGCTGCCGAATTTTTATCAAAATATTAAAGCATTCTACATTTAGATTTATTGACTAAATGCAAAAATTGCAACAAAACCAAGATATACAATATTTATTCAAGTGTTATTTAAGATTTACAAAAACGGAAATAATACTAAAGCTTAAAAATGATACTGTCCAATAAACAAATAACCAAAGCGCAAAAATAACACTCCAATGAGAAATAGTGCAAACAAAAGCGGATACTGTAGGATGCAAGTACTAAACACCAATAGAGCGCACCAGCTGAAAATCTGGAAACAAAGTCAATTTGTCACGCCATTACATAAAGCCACAAGTATATACGTAGCAAAGTACAAGAGTTTGTAAGAAATCAATTACCCAACTACAAACACCAAATGAATGTTTATCAAACAGTATGGACAAAAGCACCAAAGCGGTACGTACCTTGCTACCATTGTCAACGCGCAACTTCCACGAGGGTCGACGTCCCTGCTGTGCGAGCTGCGGCTGCTGAAGAGCTTGCGGTTGCGTTGGGGACGCGGGTTGCTGCGCGTTCGGCTGAACCGTAGCGGTGGCCTCTTCTTCGCGTAACGCCAACGTCACGCTGGGCGCCGTCGTCGTGATGGTTGCGCTCACGCTCACCCCGTTAGACTTTTAGTACGGAAGCAAAATATTGTTAGTCTCGGTGATTGGACACATGAATTGAAATCAAAAAGTATGGATGCAACTTCCCAAAAGCGTGATGATTAAAGTTTCATTGAAGAGAGAAATTCACAATAATTCCCCGTTCACTAGGAATTAATACGGATTTTAATAGGAATAAATTTCTATGAGCCTTATAATTTTCAAATTTAAAAATTTGTGAATTTCCCTCCTTAAAATTTGTTCAACACTGAAAAGTTTCAACTTAAACACAGAACCGAACCCAAAATTGAACTCGATATATACAAGGATTTAGAAAGTTTTATACCTCATTATTGTTGTTGTTGGTTGTTTGATTCTTCATTTTGACAAGTTGCTCAGCAGATTTGATCTCTTCGAGAGTGACACCCTGCGTGGATCTTCGCGTCTCGCGCACACGCTTCGCGTGCGCTTTTCGCTGTGTTTCACTTTCTTCATCACGTACCGGGGGTACAAACGATCTAAAACATTAAAGCACCAGCTATTACATTTGCTCTTTTACTATATTCCTTAAATCCACAGCAAACAATAGGTTAATGAACTCTGTAAAACATAGTTATAAGATTGAAAATGTCCAAACGGTTTAAATTAGGAAAAAACTTGAAAGAAATTAGTCGCATCACATCAATCACAACGTGTCGGGGTGCATACTTAAAGAAGTTCTTAATCATTGCTAGACGATTATTCTGCATGGTGGTCGTCGGTGGTGTGGTGGGCGTCTGTGTCTGAGTGATGGTGATGCCATTTGTGGTTGGCGTCACCTGCACCCCGGTGGCGGCTGTTACCGTCGCAACGGCGGCGTTTATTGGTAATTTTAATCCGCTACAAGATTTGAAATTCTAGTATATCTAGATCTTTCTTTCTTTTTTTTTTTCTTTATGGTGCATATTCCCGCAAATATATAAGCAATACGACTGAATTTGTATTCAGTATTCAGATGGATCTTATTATTTGGAAACATTTTTAAAGAAGAAGAAAAAATACATTTCCAAAGCCATACTATTAGGAATTTGGTGTTAATTCTAGTATTTCCAAGGGCAGGACATGGACTCAACGTCACGGGTTAGAGATTTTATACCAATTTTGCTGATGAGAACCACTATTTTTCTATTTTTAAATAAAGTTCATAATTATGAAAAATTTTATCCCAACAAAAAAGAAGTCTAAACATTAGTGCGGTTTATTTTGTGCAGCAAACCTCGAGGATCTATTGTCCGTGCGAAATTCGCAGTACCATTTGTATATAAAACAAAAATTCAGCGAAGTGAGTGAATTTTCGGCAAAACGTGCACCACCGGTAAGAGTGTATATCATTCTGCCGAGAGAACAGTTGACTTTTACTACAA
>JAODAC010013878.1:0-79725 GCA_027575185.1 Mimaenictus wilsoni | reverse complement strand
GAATAGTAACTTTCACCCGGCCCAATCCGGTCTCGCTACTGATGGTACTTGCTCTGAACTTTTTGTGCATATGGGTTCTTTTTCGGGGACCGTTGCAAGCGAATCGCCCAACCTTCATTCGCGTTTTTACCGCGAAATTAGGAGTTCACGGACGGCGGCGCAGCCACTTGTTGAGTGGGGAGACCAAGTGGTTACCCACTCGAACGCCTAGCTACGTCCGACGTTGCTTAACTGCAGTGATCTAACGAGCACCGAGCTCCACAACGCGGCGGCAAGCCACCGCGAACTTTGGACCAGAAGGCGAGCACTCTAGCGATTACACCACGTAAGCGATGGAACCGTTTGTAATACGTGCAAAAAGTATATGGAGCCTTGACCGAGGTCAGTGGAAGGAGCCAATTTCAAACCGCGATTGTCGCGACGTCACGAACCACGGGCGATGCCCGTCATTTTTACGATTGCCTCAATGTGCGCCTACACTTATTGCTAAGTCACTCGGAAGTAAAAGGTAGGGCAAGGGGTTAAAGCTTATGTATTGACTGTTTACAAAACATGGTGATGCCGAAAGGCGTAACGTGTGTTGTACACTAACGAATAACAATTAATGACCCACTGGTCACAGTCACACTTACAGCTATCCGAGGAGAACTCCTTATTTTGCTTTGACCCATGAGCCTGAAAAGACTGTGGGGTCCTAGAATGTCAATTCAAAACTTACATGGGTCATTAACTAACATAAAACTATTGAAAAATGAAAATATTACTAGCCCAAATATCCCTTCCTTATTCTGATAGTGGATCAAGATTCCCCCAGCCAAAAAAGTTGCTGCACACAGACAATAAATATGTAAAACATCAAAATATTGTTCCAACATTTATCAACATTGATTTATTTATCTTTTAAACGTTTATTTTGTTTTTTATATAATTTTCTTTCAAATAATTACAAATAAAAACTTTTTTCAAGCAATAGAACTGAAAATAAATTCTTAAAAGTTTTTTACATTTTTAAGAAAGGTTATGCTATGATGTATCACATAACCTCAAAATTCATAGCTTATTTGCTTTTAAACGTAAAAACGTTCCAATTATTTCGCTAACTTCCTTGGGTTTATCGAAATGTAAATTGGAAACGCCAACATTAACCACTGAAACTTTGGAATTTTTCAATTTTAGGACATTTAAAAATTGCCTGTACTCATTTTCCAAAACTTTCGTACAAATAATTAAAACAGGACATGAAATACGTTCTTTTCTCAAAAAATCTATCATATAATGAAAACCACAAGTCGGCATTAAAATATTTTCTAACCTGATATCATTTCTCATAAGATAATTACCATTATCTATCTTTCTCGAACCTCTCACAGCTAAATTATGAACTGTTTCATTAAAATCTTTATTTTGATAGTTTTTAACAAATGTTTCATAAACATTTTCCAAAGTAAACTCTTTAGGACTCTTTGTTGCTATGAAATGTTCAATTTCAAAGTATTTATTTATACTTTGACGGAATTGATCGACGATATGCCTAGATTTAATGCCATAGTAGTACATACCATCCAAAAGTATGAGTTTGCTAACCAATTTCGGATAAATCTGCGTGAAAATCGTCGCTAAATTCGCAGAGTTACCATGAGCGATTAAAATTATTTGTTTTTTAGGCTGATTTAGTTTGTTATACCGTTTCAAGAGGTTGTAAATAATATATTTGAAGATGATGAGATTGTCTAGGTAATGATAAGTCGTGTGTTCATTTAATGGTGAGGATTTTCCATGACCGGGAAGGTCGATTGCGATGCAAATATTTTCCTGAAGTTGATTAAGTTCGTTTATCAATCCATCGGAAGATGCAGCATTGTCGTGGAGATCATGGACGAAAAGCAGGATATGCTTGGTTTTGTTGGCTTCGTTTTTGATGTTTACTCCCCAGGTTTTACCTTGAATTGTTTACAGTTTTGTATAATTGCAATTTCTAGTGAATTTTCAGTACTTACAAGCTATATGTCCCCATGGGACGTTTATTTCGACTTCGCGTGGTTGTGAATGCATGTTTTGGAATAATTACTAACTTTTGAAAGTGTTTTTGTCAAGTTTAATCATGTTAATTTCTGTTTACAGTAAATTGTGTAAATTTATAATGCACAGTGATAAAGGTATGGGTTATAAAAATTTTAATATTTTAATGAATGACCTTTAAACTCTCCTTGATATAGTGCGTAATAAATAAATATTTATTGTTTGACATGTCCATAAATTTGCAGTAGAAACAGTTCATTATCTGTATATGACTTGATTTTTTGTGAATATTTTATTGGGTTATAGTAACGAAAACTTTTAAAAACTTAGTTTTTTCTATGTGAACATAATTTGTTTAGGGATTTTATATTTTTATGTTTGAAGTTGGCTGCACTGTAAACGTTGACGTATGAAGACATGGACCGCTAATAACCTTGACAGCCAATTCAAAAGTATAGGCTGGAGCACGAATGTTAAACTTCCATATATTCATTTGCAGTCTCAGGGGTGCTGAAGTAGATAAGAATGTTATCAATCCTAGGGACCCCATGACTTGAGAGTATCAAAAAAAAGCTAATATAGGTGGTACCACGAAATTAAAAAAACTATGCTTTGGTTACTATGATTTGTTTATGAAACGATTTTATGTTTTGCTTTTAAGGTTGACTGCTTTGAAAATACTTATTTGCAAACTTTTATTTCCTTTATAAGTGTACATACTCCTGTAGTCCTGCCACCAATAACATTTAATTTAATTTCAGCAATTTCGTCAAAAAATTGCAATTTTTATGTTAAATTGGCACAAAATACCCTAACTCGGGATATTTCAAATTGATCGGTTGGTACACCTGAAATATAAACAAATTTTGTTTTCGATTAGATAACACAATATGTGTATTATAATTATCAGGAATTTGTTAAGTTGTAATTTTTGAAAAAAAAAGTGATCGAGACTTGATAAATTTAACTAGAAGCCTCTAAAGTTTGATTTACTAGGATTTCTGTTTCATATTACACATAATTGCGACGGAAAATGCGACTTCAACGACAGCTGCACCTAGTGGTAGTAGTAAATCCAGCTTTAGTCAGTACTTCTAAAACGTCGACGCCGTCGAAAACTAATCGTCGTAACCTCGCAAGTTATGGTAAGTAAAACATATTTTTAACATTTAAATATGATTTTCTGAATGTTAATACTTCATTAACATGATACAGAATTGCACATTGCAACAAAGTAAGAAAAACACAGTTTCGCAGTAACTGTTTGAGAAGGCCTGCTTTAAACCGAAAATCTACCGCTCGATGGCAGCATACGCGCTGGTGTGTGAATGTGCTCTTAGGGTGCTCTGCGTTTTTCGCCGTTAATGCCCAACACAAACAAACAAAAACCGTGCTTGCGCCACTGAACGACCGTAATTTCCCGATGCTTCGCCAATCCATCGTGGGATATTGATAGCTGCTTGATTCCTCCATCTAAAACAAGCGAGTGTTGTGAACTAGTGGACAAGGGTAGACGTTTATAGGCGCCGAAAGGGGCCGCTTGCAATTGTTTCGGGTTGGAAATTTTCCGATGCACGACGAGGCGCCGATGTCGCGGCGATGTTTGCGCGATTACCACCACGACGCCAGCCAACTAGTGCCTGATTGTCGCAATACCAGCAGAAGAGTGTGATCACCGTGGCTGTTTCACCACGCACACCTTTCCAAGGGGCCAATATGAATAGTAACGTATTCTGACGATCCCTCACATGTTTTGTAAAATGTACCAATATTGCAGTGTACACAATGCCAGGTGTCGCGGACATGGGGATGGTGTGGATGGGCTCGTCGACGCCGGATATGTCGCTCGGCCTCATGCAGCAGGATAACGAGATGCTGCTTGATCACGACAGCAACTATTATCCGATGTCGCACCACAGTGCGTCCAATCACTCCATGGATGAAATGAGTAATCATATGCATAACTCACCAATGGTATGGTTTTTTTTTATATTTTTGATAAATTAGTTTAATCTTTGGTAAATTTTATGAAATTGTAGGTTATTTTAGTTAATTGAACTAAAATAACAATCAACTATTACTAGGACGATGTTATTTTGTTTTTATTACATAGATTGTGCTATTTCCATGGTAGTTTCTGATGTTAAATTGTTTTAGGCAATGGAAGGATTGGATATGCTGAATATGGGTGACTCGAATGATGGCAGCTACACGGAGGACGAATCCCAGGTGTATATGATCACGACGGCTACGCAGACTGTGCCTTGTCCATCAAGGAAGATCAAACCGGTGAAACATCCTGGTTTAGTGTTGAAATCACCAATTGCATATCAGGGAAATACTGATCCTTCTGTGATACCTATTCAGAAGGATGGCATTGGTAAGTTTACACCCTCAGATCATATTATAAAGTTATAGTTATCCTCAAACAAGAACTAGTTAATTTGAAGGTTAGGTAACGTTGATTTTTTAATGGGGGTTAAATGATTTGAGGTTACAATCATTTTTAACGAAATCCATTTGCACAAACTTTTAGGAGCAAGGTTGATTCATTATATAATTCTGGTGGTTATCACAAGGTGTTAGTTTTCCTAATTATTAGGAAAAGATGCTTGGAATGCCGATTTAAATGGACAATGTTATTTAACCTATTATATATTAACGTAATCGCATTAATATCATTTGTTATGGACTTGTTAGGGTATGAGAACACTTTCAGGTGTCAATAAATTATCGATACTTCAGTCTGATATTTTCGATACTTATTGAATATATTCGACACTATTTGAAAATGAAATGCCGGTTATTTGCGATAGAAGTAGAGATAGAAACGATATGTGAGGTTAAAGTATCGACATTTGAAGGAGAAATATCAATAAATCTCATTATTTCATGTTTCGATAGTCAAGTTTTCTTTCTATTTAAGCTGTTTGCGAAAAATGCGGAGCAATCGGTGTCAAACATGCCTTCTACACTCGAGAACGCCGCTTCTGTTCCCTCTCCTGCTCGCGTGGTTATCAAGACTGCAACGGCGGTGCCCCTGGTGTACCTACACTAGGTGCTCCCAACATAATGCCACAAAACTCCTCAACGCAAACAATGTCGACGAGCGACTCCTACGGTGATTACGCCGAGCACCACTTCAAAATGGAAACGCCCGCCGACTCCTTCGAAGGCCTCACCTACGACGCACCATTCCCACAACTCGCCCACATCAAAGCTGATGAAGAGCCGCCCGTCGACGAGAATGTTTCCCTCATCCGCCGACGCACTGCTTGTATTCCCAATAGCTACGACTGGGACGCCCGCCTTAACCAACCGCAGTTTGTCGCCGCGCCCGTCACCTGCTTTCCAACGGCGCCGATGTCCGACATTTGGAGCAACATGGACGTTGGTATGAAAGTGGAAGTGGAAAACACGGACTGCGATAATCTGAGTGAATCATTTCCTGATTCCTTTTGGGTAGCTGAAGTCGTAAAAATCATTGGGTATAAAGCATTGTTGCGCTATGAAGGGTTCGGAAGTAATGCTCAGAAGGACTTCTGGGTATCGCTGTGCTCTAATCAGGTCCATCCGGTTGGATGGTGTGCGACTATTGGCAAACCGTTAATTCCACCGAAGACTATCGAGAATAAATATAGTGATTGGAAGAAATTGTTGAGAGATCGGCTCACAGGAGCTCAAACACTTCCATCGAGTTATGCAAACAAGGTAACAGACTCTCTTAAATCACGGTTTAACTGCGGGTATCAACTGGAAGTTGTGGACAAGAATCGTATTTCACAAGTAAAAATCGCCATCGTTCATAAAATTGTCGGTAAGCGATTGAATGTAAAATATTACGATATGTCGCCGGAGGATACTGGTTTTTGGTGTCATGAAGACTCTCCCTTGTTGCATCCTGTAGGATGGGCGCGTCGTGTTGGACATAATATTGTCGCGCCTGACAATTACCTCGAAAGAGTGAAAAACGGCTTCTTCGAAGAAGAGGACGCCACTGATGAGTTGTTTAAACAGATTCAAGTCGGTACGTCGGCGACGAGTGCGTTGTTTGCAGTCGGCATGAAATTGGAAGCGATTGATCCTCTTAATTTGTCATCAATTTGTGCGGCGACCGTGATGGATGTCTTACACTGCGGTTATATTATGATTCGGATTGATACATACGATGCGGATGCGACGGGCGCGGATTGGTTTTGCTATCACGAGACATCGCCGTGTATCTTTCCGGTGGGTTTCTGTGATACCCACAATATTGCGCTGACGCCACCAAAGGGTTATCTTCCGGAGACGTTTACGTGGAGCAGTTATTTGGCGTCGACGAATTCGACGCATGTGCCGAATGGTGCTTTCCTAGATGCTGTTCCCAATTCCGGTTTTGTGGCGAATATGAAGATTGAAGCGGCTGATTTGATGGATCCACGACTGGTATGCGTTGCGACGGTTGCAAGAGTTGTTGGGAGATTGTTAAAGGTGAGATTTCTGCTAAAACAACAATTTTACCTCTGCCGGTACTTTACCATTGGCTGTCAAACTTTCATTTGTGGCCGGTAAATTTGTTTATTGGGCATCAAACAGGCGCCTCCTATGTGGGGTCCTCTCTGAACTGGATTCACGTTGAAATGGGGCGGCCCCATGCTTCGCCGGCCGCACAAATATTCGGTCGGCCGACTCTTGAGACTTATTACCAAATTAGTTTTGATCGGGAAAGTTGATGATTCTTCAAATTCCTAATTAATACATAAACATAACTAAACTTTCATAGCCACACCATATCATTAAATATTTTCATTAATTCTTTATAATTAGGTTCATTTTGATGGCTGGGAAGACGAATATGACCAATGGCTCGACTGTGAATCCCCCGATATCTATCCAGTCGGCTGGTGTATCAGCGTCGGCCACAAACTCGAAGGCCCACCGTCGGCGTCGATACAGAAACTCAACCAAAAGGTACAAACGCCGCCGAAAACCCTAAAGAAGCGCGGTCGCAAGAAAAAGAACCAAAGCCCCCCGACGAAATCGGCGACGACAGCGGCCAGTAGCACAACACACCAACTGCGGCAGCGTCATGATGTGAAATATATCAAAACGGAAGGAGATGAGGAGGAAGACGCCGGCGATGTCGGGATGGACGAGAGTAGCGTGCATGAACCTGTCATGGCGGAAGAACCCAGTGGTCCTGATCAAAGCCTACCCGTCTCCAGTGAACCCACGACAACGACGACCAGCCTGGCGGCAGCACCACCGCTGGAGCGTAAAGTGCCCACCTATAACGTACGCACCGTCGCACATCTTTGTGCAGATCAGCCGCGAATTAACGCATTCGATCTGTTTACAGACAAGTAGTCCGAGCAGCAAATTTATACCCCGATTAGTCGACTTGAGCGGAGGCGCCAGCAACACGCAGGAGGCGGGCGAACTGTGTCCGATCGAATGGAATGTCTTCGATGTTGCACAATTTCTTCGCGTGAATGACTGCGTTAACTACTGCGATCTCTTCAGTAGACATGTAAGTTTTAAGATTATTGGGTTTTTATAGGTTATTTAAACCTGCTTAGTAGATGAAAATCACTATTTTACACATTCTTACGTAGATACATACATACAATATCATTGAGTCCAGTTTGATACATTAGTCATTAGAAATGGATAAGTAGCGAAATTGATATACACGGGAATGCTATGAATATGAACTTTTATATTCCCGCTAATTGAAAATAATGCAAAATTGCAAGAATTATGTAGCGGTTTTAAATTCGGTGCTTAAGAAGGGTTAGGGTAGGGATAAGATAAGTCACCTCAATTAGGGTGAGTCCCTAAGGAATTTGCTGTCAAATATGCATCAAAAACTGTTTGATCTTTGTCTATCCTTTTTTTGGTTGCTAATTTACATCCATGTATTCATAAGTTAATAAACTACGTGGTAGACGCGAGCGCCACCACCAAAGCCAATATTCCCGTTTTTAACAGTGAGTTAGTCACCTTCGTTTGAGCTAATTTATGCTCTATAATTGTAGGTTAACAGATTAAATGACCACAGTGTGGTTTTCAGAGGTTATATAACCTTAAATCATATAATTAAATGTAAATCACTCGTTTTCATGAACCTTATTTTCCTTTGTAATGAACATGCAGATGAATAAATAATTTTCAAGTTTTCATAACTACAAATATGCCAATACCAAAAAATAAGGTTATGACTTTCTAAAGTAATCTCAATTATATAATTATTGACCTAAATCATCTTCGAAGTAACAAAATATCCAACGTTATTGTAATTGTTTATTTTACTGATTCAATCACTTCAAACGATTTATTAATATTTTTATATTTCTCCAGAAAATCGACGGTAAATCCTTACTAAACCTAACGAAAGAAAATATCCTCGACTACACCGGCGGAAAAGTGGGACCCTCATTGAAGATCTACGACCTCATTCAGCAGCTGAAAATCAAAATCAATCCACAAGCGGCGCGACACAGCAACAAGGGCAACAAAAAGTTCTTCTGAGCACCGTCGTCTACATATATACAAACACTTCTACAGGGTTTGATTGTTTTAAATCAAACGTTTCGCATATACTTATTGATTTTGCATATGCACACGAAGCAAAATGGTGGATTTTTCACAACAGTTAAAACGTGTTAATCAACCACCGATTTGAATATTAATACATTGTGCCTATGACAACACAGTCTCAGTCCCGATGAATGGAATGTTTGAAAATTTTGTACTTTTGGTTAAATTGTAAACATTCAAGTGTAGAAAAGGAAAGATCTGATCACAAGAGACATTCAAAAAGACATTCGAGAAGAAATATCGATTGGAAACGTAATTTATTTGGTGCTATTCATGTTTCGATTGAGTTTTACCTGATTGAATGTAAGGAGATTTAAAAAAAAAATGGAAACGTTGAAAATGAAGAAAAATAGCATAGCTGAAGAATTATGATAAGGTAAAATTATGATAAAGTGGAATTAATGATGGGAAATTAAAAGGAAGGTTAAAAATTATGATAAAGACCGAGATGTAGAGAGAAAACGTTGCAGATTGTCGATAAGTTAACAGAGTTGCCAATATTTATGATAATTTTTGTATTATGCATTTTTTAGGTTATTGTAATACCATCAACTTTAGAGTGATTTTCTTTCTAGAACTATCTCAATTACGTAGTAACTTTGATTTTTTGTATCTTTCTGACATAAAAAACGATTTTATTTATGAACATAGACTTAGATTATAAAATAAAAGCAATGAATCTACGTTGGGAATGCAAATAACAAACTTAGCATGGATGCAAATCGTTTATCTAAAATTTATTTATATTTTTACGTTTGTTTGATTGTTTAGAAACAAGATGGCGCCCGATGTTCAGTTTGTTGTATTTTAAAGAGAGAAGAAATCGTGTAACACCATCAAGAGGGAGTTTTTGGAGAGAAAAAAAAATTGGCAGATATGAATGAAGCGGAAACGCTTTGTACGACTACAGTATGGCCGCTGTGAAAACAAAGTTGTGTGGGAACACGCGACATGCATGCCGTAAGAGCAAGGTAAGGAAGCGTCGGTTTTGCGTTTTGTTTCCGCTCTCGCTCTGTGTTATATGCGAGTGGGGCGCAGGTTTCGGTGAGTTGTTGCCCGACTTTTGTGGCGTGCTGTACCCGGCAAAGGCGGGGCGGGGTTTAGGCGACCAGCTGGCAGACGCTCTGTGTTCCGAGCACCGCTGGCAGCGCGCCGAAAAGTGGCGCCACACGCACACAGCTGAAGAATGTCGACGTGTACGTATACGCTTTGGGTGATGGCAAGGCGCCCCGGCAACGAAACCGCTTCCATGCTTTGCAGTAAGAATGACAGAACAGCGTATTGTACGTACAATGCGACGGTGCTTTCTGTTGGCTTTGCGGGAATAATGAAGGGACGATACGACGCCGGGTTTACATCGTTAGTATTACGTTATGAAGGAATTGTCGTATTTTTATGATTGGGATGCGTTTTAAGACTACTTGCCAAAAAGGTTGTATAGTTTAAAGAAATAATTTTAAAAATAAAGTAGTACTTTGATGTTCTTAAAATTCAGGATGTTTGCATTTAAATTAGATTCATTAATTCATTCAGAGTCGGAACCTGCTATTCATTGTCAATCCCAGAGATTTTCTGTAGTTGAAAATTAAGCCTGGATTAAGGGATATGATATTACCTATCAGACTCTAGGTTAGGTTAGACCGAATTTGTCTGAAATTGGTTCAGGTTTTGTTAGAGTTGATAGAAAATGTTCTGTAACACATTGTAGTGGGTAGACATGTTAAACGATGATGAAATATTGATATTTTCAATTTTCTGATAATCGATATCGAAATATCATCTTGAAAATATCGATATTAGGAAAATCGATCAAATCGAAATTCCGTAGGACCGCCATCTGTAAATGGGTTTCAGAACAAATTACAGTTCCCAGCAATTTATAACGAAATTATAAAATATAAAAATTATTGTTAATCTTATGATATCGACGAAAATCAATATTTAAAGAAATACCAACAATAATAATGAATGAATCGACCAGCCTTTCCACCAAATACAATAATAATTAATAATCTGAACAACAAATATCAATGGATTAAGAATTATTAGGGGACTGTCACATCGGCGGCGCCGCCTTGCTTGGTCGAGCTTCGGATTTCGAGGCCCGATGCGTTCACACAGCGAGCGCGCTTCGGCTTCGTATTTCGGTGGCACTTCACAATGCTTGTTAAAGTTTGTGAAGCCCGACCAGTTTAATTTCCCTGACTTTGAGCAAACTAGCAACACTATTTCTTTTTAACTACATTCGTCAGACAAGGATAGGCGTAGAGGCCAAAGCCGAAGTCGACGGTGTGAATGACGCCTTATACCGGGTGAGTTTTTTTAACGTAGAAACTTCAAATATCTCGAGAAATAAGCTCTCTTCTAAATAAATACAGGTAATCAGAAATTAACCATTTCATGGAGGAAAAATGATCGTTGTATACTCACACCCCCAGTGGGTGGGGTGGGGGTAACTTTGAAATTTTCAAATGGGTACCCCTATTTTTTAATGCAGATTCGAATTGTACGACTAAAAGTAAGTAAGATTTGTTTGAAACATTTTTTTCGTAATTGCTTCTGTAAGCCATAAAAATAAATTTTATGAATTTATTTTCCAATATTACATTGGTCGGGCTAATGTTTTTTTCTTGGCGAAGTATACGGTTCATTATTACAGATATATCTGGTAATGGATACAATAAATACCCAAAATGATGCCCATCGATTTCAGTGCTTCTACAAGTAACCCTCGATTAGCGTGGTCTAAAAAAAACGCGGTTTTGCATATCGCGGATATCGATGAGATCAAAACATTTAATCGCGGTAATCAAAAACGTGTTCTTTAAAGACCGCGTATATCGAATGTTACTTGTATATGCTTGTATTAAAATCGGCGAGTATCATTTAAAACATTTACTGTAACAATTACTTGGCTTTCACTATTTATTTTGATTTTAATAAATCATTAACAATAACATTACTAAATCTTTAATGTGAGAATAGTAGTGATTCCTCATAAGATCATCTTTAATTTAAAAGTAAAAAATACCGGTAAAAATAGTAACCGGCAAAAACGCAATAAAAACAATCATAATCATCCGAAACAAATCATCGGCGACGTAGCGTCAGGAAACGAAATGCGTTCGTGTGTTCGTTGGCGTAGCGACGACGAAGCGGCCGACCACAATGATACGAAACAACTCGCACTCCATCGTGTGTGCATAACTACAAGTACAAGCGTGTATGGTTGTGAATTCTACCGCGCAATGAACAACGCCATCGCCATGCGGCATGGCCACGGCATGGCAGCGGCACGACGCGACACGACGACGGCATTGAGCTGCGACTGCAAGCAAGTGAGCGTGTGTGCGTGCCTCGGCGTAGGAAAACGTGCGCGCAAGCGTCCGAACGACGCGCGCGCACGAGCGCCCTCTCGTCGAACTCGCGTGGCGCGCTGAGACCCCTCAGCTGTTTCCCGCCAAACGGCGTCATCAGAGAACCGCTGTGTGGCGTACGCTGCGTACGTACGTTTTCTCGTTCGCTCGCTCGATTCTCGCCTCTTCCGAAAACACACAAACCGCGTGCGCCGTCCCAGTGTCTGTGCGTGTATGTGTGGCGCGTGGTGAATGTCAGTGTATAGTACCCAACGCAGTGCATCAGTGTGCGTGTCTACTACGAATTACTACGCCTGGCCTGAACGCCACATCAGTGCACGGTGGTGGTGTGCGTGTGTGTGCGTTTTGTTATTGCTGCCTGCTGTGCTGTGTGTGCGTCGTACGTGTGTATGTGCACACCGGGGCATGTAGGTGTGCATAATTTGACACGCTGTAAAACAACCCCTTTCGGGAAAGATAAGAAGTGAGAACTTAACATAGACGTGCATAAACGCGCAGCAAATAACGAAAAATCTACGCTGAATTATCAAACGCTCGTGTGTTTACAAATATATCGATTCGTAGTGCGCCGACTGTGTGCTGGCCCGCGATCGATAAACTACGCTACAAGAAAGCCGAGTCGGTGGACACACCACGCTGCTGCTGTCCGTCCGTCGCACAGCTGCTTCCCCGGCTTGTGTGTGCGTGTGTGTAACTTGTGCGAGGCCATCATTCGCGCCCAGCGGCGAGCATGTCTGCGTATGCCGATAAGAAGATCGTCTACGAGGAGGTGTTCGAGGATCGCGTGGAGCTGGTGGAGACGAGGTAAATTTTGCTATCCATTATTTGTATTCGTTTTGGGCGACCGTTTTTTTGCGTCGACGTTCACACTGAGTGTAGCTAGAGAATGATGCATGTAAACGCGTTTCTTGATGCATCACGAAAGCATAACACAACCGTGTAAACCGTGTGCGCCACGACCGACCAGCAACTGTTTGAGTTTGCCAACCTAGCCAACCCAAACACACACGTTTTGTGCGCGCGTCGCACCCGAAAAACACGCCGGCTGGCTGGTGTGTTCGGTGCGGTGCGGTTGGTTATGCCCCGTGTGTTCGGCTCGATAAGCAGCAGCCGGTTTTAAATTCAGCCGGTTCAAAACCATGCGGTTTACCTACTGAAATTTCACAAAAATGGTATTGGCCAATTTCAAAAACAAAAAAAAATATATATAGGCAATTTCTTTAACATTATAGAACATTTTGAATCAGTTGTACCAACTTAAATTATAAATACCTTTAATTTGAAAGTAAGAAATTCAGAATTTTAAAAATTCGCAGTTTCATGAAAACACCTGGCAGCCATGTTGTATCGAACGCATGTTTGTCATGTTATGATGGTAACTATTTCTTTTGTATTTCATACATTTTTGAAGACATGCATAGACATCTTTAAAACATTCTAAATTAATTAATTTGAGTATTGACTGGTTAACTTTTTTTTTAATTTGTGCAGTTTCATAGAAAATTTGGAAATTTCCCTTTATTTAACGTTTTGTTTAAGAAAAGGCAGTGTTTTCTTTGAAAATAAGAAATTTTATTAGTAAGGAAGTCTTCAGATCTATATACACACTAACATCCTGAAAATTATCTCATTCAATTTTGTTTTAGCCTAGTTTGTCGAAAACTACTTCATTGATTTTTCAATTATAAGTTTTTCAATGACACTTATGGATTTCCTTACTGTGAAAGTCTTCTAATGTAGACATGTAAATTTATTAATTTTAAAGAAGATTACTAGCTAAATTCTTGTAAAATATGTGTTTTAATATAGAAATTTTGAAAATTCTTTACCCAACATTTTGTCTAAGAATAGACAATGTTTTCTTTGAAAAAACGAAATTTTCTTAGTAAGGAAATTTTTAAATACACTCATATATCCTGGCAACTATCTTATTCAATTTTGTTCAAGCTAATTTGGTCAAAACTATTTTAATAAATTTTAGCGAAGTTCTTATAAAATGTGTGCTGTTTCATAGAAATGTTAAAAATTCTCCTTTATGTAACGTTTTGTCTATGTATAGTGCGTGTTTTCTTTCAAAATAAGTGATTTTCCAATTAATATGAAAATCTTCAAATACATAGTTACATCTTGGCAACTGCCTTATTCAATAATATTCACGACAAATTTTACCTTACATCTTCATTTTAGGGTACTTTCACCAAGTCAAAAAAATGGAGCTTGCAAAATTTGTACTTATTTGAGATATAAACACCATATGAAAAGGTGAAGAGACACCCTCGATTTTTTTCTTTGCGAATATCTAATACATTTTTTACTACCTTCACAGCGATTTATTAAATTATTTTATAAAAGAATTATTTTCAAAATACTCGACTTTACTAAATTCCTGTTAGGACATTAATTCACTTGAAGATAACTATGCCACATATCATGTTATGTGCATCATAAACCGTAATCGAACGTCGTTGCAATGCAGGAATGCGCGGTTCGATTGCAAGTAGCAAAAAAAATGTAAGCAGCACCCATAAAATAATGACTCACGCGTATTATATTTAGGTCTGTCAAATCATCGTGCATCACATGCCGCATCCTCTCGTTACTACTTACTTACTGTGGGGCCCCGCCGGCGCAATGTGGGTGTTATGTTGTGCGCAATACGCTCGATTAGCGCAGTGCGCGGCGAAAATAAAGCGGAAAACAGCTGAAAAATGGTGCGCTTGCGTTTGCGGCTACATACAATCTATTTATAGAAACCGCGAGCGCGCGCGATTCCGTCTTTGCTTGTAACTTGTAATTACGAACGTAATGTCATGTGTGAGTGCGTACATTGAGTGGGACGGAATCGTGTGGCTCTTGCACCAGCCACCGGCGTGCGGCGATTTTGTTAATGAATAGTTGGCATTGAATTATGCCAACGTGTGAATGCGAAATGCTATAACCGGCGAAATTGTGTGAATAAGAAAGCTCTGAAAAAAAACACGTGTTTTGTCGAAATTCATGCCGTTAATTATAAACATACCCATGATTTTTATGCTTCTTTGCAGATTTATTTAAATTTATATATTGAAAATATTGTTATTGTTTAAATATTGAAAAGTTCAAACTTTGATTGATGCCAACGACTAGTACCGTTCGCACAAGTAAGTCTCCTGTTCTAGATATATTCTGAGCGACAAACTGGGCCCATAACCTGTTTTACAGTTGATATAGAATAATATATGTAGAACAGGAAACTTACTTGTGCGAACTGTACTAGTCGTTGATGCAACGAGAAATGTATCTTTATTATAACACTAAATATCTCCATGCGGTGCTGACATTTGAAGGGCCTATAGTTGCAATGTGCTGTTGATGCTTCCAGCAGCAGTGGGAACTTAGCAGAGTTGAGATACATACTTTTCCCGTTTATTTATATTTGTAAATTGGCATCTTCTCTTTTCGAGAAAAAGAAACGTTAGCATATTTATTAATTTAAAAAAACGTAAATTGTTTAATAGTATATTTAACAATGAGCTATACATTGTATTGTAATTGTAATGCTATACATTGTTTACGAGTATGACAAGTTGCAGTCATACGAATGAATAATGTGCATTACATGCGAGTTGTACGCTATACTTTTTCTACGACTATTATTATGTGTGAAAATTTCGATATTGATATTATGGAAAACGAAATAGTCGATAAATATCGATATTTTATGGTCGATATATCGATATTTTTGGCTATGTAGACGGCGAAACTACATAAATATGAAAAGGGATACTGTCCTTGCTAATATGCTTCGGTTTCACCATATTATTTTAAATTGTAATTAGCAATTCTAAAAATAAAATAAGAACTTGCACAAAAACACTAATAAATTGTAAAGGAAAGTATAATGATGATAAACGTCATGACCAGTGAAATGAATGGGTTAAGTCCGAATGACTACAATTGCCGGACAATGTTGTAATGTTGTTATACGCCACATCAACGGCGATCATCTGATCAGTTGCGGCGAACGCACAGCATCAGCTGTTATTGCGTCGCATCCTGTATGCCCTCTTCCCTCACCTCCGCCCACACGCGTCCAAACATATCTTGCCCGCCATCTCACCCACGCGCTTCACTCTCCTTTCCAGTATGCAGTTGCCAAGCAACGCAACATAAACGCCTGATAAACATTCGCATTCCGGCCGACATTCCACACTCGAGTGTGAAGCATCATGCAACATTGTTACATGTTTTTGCGCCGATCGGCAATCTCGCACACTATGATACATGCGAGTTTGTCGATAAAACATCCAAAAACAAACATCAACCGAGAACTATACGATGTGCGTATGATTGTGGCCCACTGTATAAATATTTGCACAATGCGTACAGGGCTATCCGTCGCAATATATTTCACCGAGCGGCACAGTTTATAAAATCAGCGCAAATATTAAGCACATCATCGCGTTTGTACTCGGTGTTACATGTATGCGGTACATTGTTGCATAGCGCAATATACAATCTACAACCGAAAAATTGTTTAAAATAGCTTGACCATGCGTTAAATTGCAAAATTGCAACTTTATTATTGCAAAAAGGCTAAAATAAAACTTCTCGGAATGTGAGCGAGTGAGTGAGTAAGCATAAGTATGAATGATTCCTGGAATTATTGCGTGTGTTGCATTGATCGATGTGAACTTGGCAGAATCAAAAATTTGGAATTCTTATGTTAATTAGTTCACTTCATAATTTTATGAAATGATAACTGAATTTTAAGTGTTTTTAAGTCTTGTTTAAGTAACGGTAACGCCTGCACACTAGTTTTTTGTTCGATGATTATTTGAGTTTTCATCAGTTTGATTTGGTACAAACAATAAAAATTACTAGTTTGTCATAGACTAGGGTAACACATTATTTGAGTTATATAGGGTTAATACTGACAAAAACATGGTAAACTGGTACAAATGGTGCAAACTGGAGCACATAAACACCGATTCCCCCTCGCTTCATTGAGTGCGCAGCTGTTTTGTCGGATTATTTTCACTCACTTTACCTCTCTTCACCCGTCCTCACCTCTCTTCCTACTCCTCACCTCTGCACCTCTTCTCACCCAAATCTATAACAAACGAGCATCATCATAACAACGCCAGACTGTTGCTGTTGTGCTGTTGGATTTGCCCGAGGCAGGTGTTGCAATTCGGGGAACACAAGGTGGACGGATTTACCAATTTGCCAAACATATTGAAATGTATTTGGTGGATTCAAGTAGTTTTCTTTTGTTTTGATTTAAGGAATGCTATTTGGGTGTTATTGTTAATATTTAGAGACGTGCATGGAAAACAGATAACAATGTGAGACAATGGTTATGTTTTGTATGATTTGCACCACAGTTGTAGTGAAAGAGGTCACTCGTAGTTTTAAATTCGCAGGATGTTTTGGGGAAAACTCAAAGAATAACCTAATATTACATTGGCTTTTAAGAGTATTTTGCTTAAAAGTGTTTTAAATGATAGCTACTTAAAGATAGATGGCGTCCATGGTTATTATTTGTGACAGGAAGGAAGAGGACACTAGTATAAGAAAAACGTTATATTTCATTGATTTTTAAGGATATTTTGCATACAATTATATTTATTATTAATAATTATATTTATAGATATTTGCATACAATTTAAATGATAACAATTCATGGAAAGAGGGGGCTCATGGACATTAGTTCTTACAGGAGGAAAGAGACAACTCGTTATTTAAATTTCACGAGATGTTTTGGTGAAAATTCATAGAATGATCTAACTTTAAATTGATTTTTCGTTTTTTTTTTTTCGGCAAACATGAGACAAAATTTGAATCTAAAACCTTGATTAAAATTAAAATGAATTTCAAATTTTGTTTCAGCTCGATGTGATAGATGGCGACACTAACTAATTCAGATATCGATAAATATCCATTTAAGGAAATTCCACAATAAATATTGATACATAAATATCATTATTTCATGTCGAAAATATCTAGATTGTTCATGAACTATATTTATCAATTTGAATCTTCTATTGGAACACATTTAAATGATTTATCTTTCCTACCTCCTTCCTACCTAACCAAATATAGCTATCATTTGTTTATTTATGAATGAAACCCACAACTTTGACATGACGCCTCGGCGGTCTGCTGCATTTGCCACTAGTACGTTGAAGGCAACTTCAGTGAATGTATGCAGACGTGATGTTTTGCTGTTGGTTTGGTTCATGCACGAAAACTGTGCAAAAACAGAACGGAAAATCAATCCACGCTTTATACGAGTGTGTACTTTTACCTGAACCAGCGACTCGCGGCATGCAATATTACATTGTGCTACCTACATTGTAGTAGAATTGCGGAATGCAATTGTACTTACTTGTTTGTAGCTGTGCACTTATCGAAAACATATTGTTGCTTCGTATCTCTTTCATTCATAACCTCACTGTAGCCTACTCATACGTATCTCTATAGTTTATACATAGTTGTCGCTGGTTTTCCATAATACAGTTATGGAGATTTTGTAACCCTCGGTATATGATAATGCAACACGCTCTATTTGATTTTTACAGTTGCATTCATATCGGCTTATCTTTATGGCTTTATTAAGGTTTTCAATTTCTGCGCAGGTAGACCGTGTGCAGTACAAGCAGCTGCATTTCGTGGGAAACTTTTTGCATCATTTGTTGTTTATTCTAACATATTCAGGTAAATCAGAACATAGAACAGAGAGTATACAGAGGTATAGATAAATAATAGAGGTATATGTGGTTTCCTTCTACCCAGGTAGAAAATGTTAATTCTTCCGGGAATTCGTCACTTATCTTAGTTTCCACCATCTTGTCATTCATTTTTTCTTCGTCTTTTTTTTCGGTCGCTTCTATAAGCAACAACCTCGTGTTCCCAAGGCCTCTTCTTCAGGTGCTTTTCCTTGTAGAGTTCAATGTCGTCAATACAAGTCGGCGACACATGCTGTTGGGACAATGGGGTCGATTTTCAAAGGAATTTCTTTTTAGGTGCCCTGGTTGGGTACTTACAAGGTACTATGAGTTGGGTACTATAAGATTTTCGCAAAACACGGTGTTTTTAAAAGCACATTCGTATCTGATTCTCTTTGGAGAATCTTCAGAGTGCTCTGAAATTTCTTTGAAAACTGACCTTACCGAAGCGTGTTTTATTTGTGCTGTGGATTTAGGTGTGGTTTATTACATCAGTGACAGTTTTGTAGTTTACTCTAATTCTGCTAGAGTGATGTGAAATTTATGATAGCTTAATATAATTAGTGTTTATAAAGGTTAAGAAGAGAAGAAAGTGAAATGATATAGTGATTTTTGAAATTTACTGTTTTTTTTAAGACTTTAAAATTTTTGAATTTAATATTTTTAATTGAAGTTAATTAAGAATTACTAATGCGTGTTGAAGAAAATAGGCAATATTAATGGTGAGTTTAAGAAATTTTATTAATAAATAACTTAAGTATGTTATCCAAATGTCATGGACATGTTTAAGAATCACCATTTCAGAGAGACCGACTTATTGGTGCTTCGCCGAGAGATGGCGTTATAATTTAAGTTTGTCATCCTGCGCCCTTCGACCAGACTCGGGAGTCGAGGACGCCATCTTAGCTTCAGTTCCGGTCACGTAGGGGTATAAAAACCCTCTGCGCGCGCCTTTTCTTAAACGAGGGCTTGCTTACCTTCAACTAGTCCTACGCTACGTAAGTTCTCTTCACCTCACAGTTTTGTACGTTCGCGTAGTCGACACCCACATATTGTACAACTAACAAATAAACGCCATTTCTGTTAACTGTAAATGTGTGCATCATTTTTAACATCAGTTGAGTGAGCGAGCAAGTAAGGCCCTGTTAGATCAGGCCCCGCGTTCAAAGCGGGAATTAACAACTGTATAATAAAACCGCGACAACCGCGTAACAATTGGTATTGAAAGTACCTTATCCTTACGTTGCACTCTCATTGGGCAGTTGTATGTAAATTTGTAGTATTTGTGTTTTTAATTGAATGTTTGTCCAGCCAAGTGACGCAGTGGTATGATCGATGACCACTGTTCAAGAGGGCCCGGGTTCGATTCTCGGTGGGGTTGCATATTAAAGTGAATTACTGGCTATAGCAGCCGATGCTCGGTAAAATCAAATAAAAAAATTGAATTGCGACAGGAGCGTGTCACGTTGAAGAACTGATTTTGTTGACACCAAACTCAAGGCAATACTGCTATATTGTTTTCGCTCGACTCGCCATCTATTACAAATCTGGAGATAATTTGTGATATTGATTCTTTGCCAAGTAAGTCACGGGGAAATCTCCATGAATTACAATAGAAAACAACTCTTGCCATATTTTCATTTCTGATTTAGTTTTGATTTAATTGGTATCAAGTTGTCTCCTCTTCTGCAAGTAAAAAAAAATATCAATAGTGTTTTTTTAACGTTTCAAACGTAGGTAGTGGGGATGTCAAAAAAGTATCGATATCGCTAAGTATCGATATCATGTGTCGATACTTATCGACTTTTATCCATATTTAAATTTTCGATACTTATCGATAGTATCGAATAAGTCATTTTCGATATTTTTTGACTTGCCACCACAATGCGGTATGTTAATTGGAACCGATTATAATGCGCGATGACCACCGCTGTAGCGTTGGTTATTTTGAGTTTATTTTAAAAATATGGAAATTCAATCATTAAACGCTTGAAATCATGCAATAATATACCATAAAATTGATAAATTTTAATTCGATCAATATATTGGCAATGATATCAATCGATACTTTCTGCTGAAATATCTAAAATGATAATAAATAATTTCATTACTACAGTCTCATACATACGTGAGAAAGTTACGGAATAGAATTTGCCACTGGTTCATCTTTTCACTGATATTTGTTATAAGAACACACAGAAATCTGATCGCATAAGAATTTAAGTATTAAAAGTTGATAAATAGCAAGTATCGAATACTTGACGTCGATTCCTTAATTTTCACAATCAGAGTCATTAATTTTATTATTATGTATTAGGGTATCATCAGAAATATTAGTTCACTAATAAACTGTAATGAATAAAAATATAATGAATTAACCGATGGCGACATTGTATATTTTCGATACCAATAAGTATCGATACTTATCTTCGATACTTAGGTATCGAAATTATCAAAGTTTCAAAAGTATCGGTTCGAAAAAGTATCGATATTTCGTGAAAAGTTAACATCCCTAGTAGGTAGTATAAAATTTAATAACACTAGAGTGCAATGACTCGATTATGTCCTATTTTTGCCCACACATCGATTATATACATGTATGCACACACGTATGAGTACGTATGTACGAACGACACATAACGCACCGTCGAGAAATTACCCGATTACGTACCGTATATACGCATAGAGACCGATACTGTGATAAGTGTTACACCATCAAATGAGAGCCAGCCAGCTGTGGTGGCGACTGTGGGGAAGGCACAGTGTTATCATTACACACGAAACACCTGTTTGAGGCACGCATCTACTCTCAACCAGCCAGGCAGCCTTCCAGTCGTTTAGCGCTACACATTCGTAATTGACAATTGGCTGCTAGTTTGTACTGCGTTATCAGCGTTGGTAGGTATTTTTCTATTGCATAGATAGCGGGTGAATACGGAAATAATAGTGTTATCAGGTACTATACTCTATTGTAGTAGATAGAGGTAGACAGTTGGAATGTGGAAAAGTTTTTTGTATTGTGAATAGTTTTTTTTAAGCTATAGCTGCTGTAGACTTAGGCTTTGTGTCGCGTCGCGTCGTAATGGATGTGAGGTGATACGATAACCAGCTGTCGAGTAGACAATAAAATAAGTGGTGTTATCATGTTGCAGAGTGATATAACGTGTTGTTTGTCACTTCCTTGATTGTGAATTTTGAAGTTTTTAACATTTTTTGTGATTAAGTAAAGTTGATAGTAGATGACAACTTAATGTGTTTTTTTTTTTGAATTTGCATTTCGATTTCAATTTCTGAAATGATTTTTATATCGGATTGGAAAGAATTAAACTGAAACAAACACATAGAATCTTTGGCAAGATGTACTTTTTTTGAAAAGAGGAGGGGGTAAATTGCATTCTGGGAAGCTATGGGGCGGTGGCAAAGGATAAAAAATAGATTTAGCAGTTAGGAAAACTTGAACATACATTCATACACCTTTTTATTTCCGATTTGCGGGCGACTGGTTCAAAATTGTAGCAGAAGAGAAATATCGTGAATCCCAGGGGGGATTCCCTATTTTCAAGGCCAAAACGATGGCTACAGTGTCGTCATGAACATAATAACTTCGACCCACAGGATACTATCCATCTCAAACGAAAAAAAGAAGAAATGTTTGCTGAGGCCAGGAAAACTCTGAATGACCATGATCCATGAAGGAAAAATCAGGCAATGGTGTGTTGTAGATTGGTGTGAAGGATGAGAAAAGCAGCACCAGCTAAGCAAAACCTAAATTGGATTACTTCCGTAAAAGATGATGGAGATGGAGTTGATAAATAGACCACCAATCAAAAGGCCTAAATGAAGCTGGAATAAGAAACTTGAAAATAATATCGACATATATCGTTATATCGAATTCAGATATATCGATATACGAACTCTCTAAGTGCGTATCGATGTTTCAAAGTGATATTTGGACATATCGAAATTGAAAAATATTGATTTGTCATATTCTAGTTCAGCCAAGAGGCGCAGTGGTCTGGTCTATGGCTACTGACCATGACAGATGCATAGTGAATTCTTCTTCTTATCAATAGTATTAGCCTCTAATATGACCAATTGCATTGAAAAAGAATTGAATAGAGCTAATGACCATATTAATGTCGATGCTCGGTAAACTCAAAAAAAATTGTCATATTTTAGCATGTCTAATGTTAGATATGAAATTGTCACCGATAAAAAAGTAAAAAGAAGTAAAATTTAAAAAAACGAAATAACATGCGGAAAAAATTGTGCATATTTGAACACCTTGTATTCAGGCAGAATAATTAAAATATCACATTGAAATACTTTCTAAAGTTTTTATTAAGTCCTTACATGATTTATACTAGTTTTCTGTATGTATCGTGTATTTTAGAATTTTGTAATTACATCTACAATCACTCACTAACGAGAAAATGACTCATTACCGGATAATAATGCAGCGTAATACCACACAGCCTCACCGCACAACAATTACGCTCGCAGTGACCTTTATCGGAATGTGGAATATGTAAATCGCCGCTACCGTTCATTCACGATTAATCCCCATGTTTTATATTTATGTCGAGTCTTGAATTCTTGATTATTTTTCCGCGTTTTATGCCTTCGTATTGAGAATGTATTCCTATTCTTTCGTAAGCTTTGAGTGGGTTAGTATAACTTTGCACTGCCGGTGTATGAAATGCGTGGGGCTTTTTGGGGGGCGGCGTGGGCGGTGGCAGCTCTGGCAGCGGTTTAGGAATCGGGTCATGACGCTCGGCGAGACGACGCCAGACATCAGCTGCCTGCCTGCCTCTATGTGAGTATGTGCGTTTCCAACGTGCCTGCCTGCTGCCGCCGCCACCGCCTCCGCTTGAGAGTCTAATGCAGATCAAACATGCGTGGTAGCCGTGTGCCGTGACGAATGACGCACGCTGTAGCGGCGGTTGTTTGGGGCGCCTTTTTGGGGGAAGGCAGGTACGACGTCGACGACGGCAACGCTATGCCATTGTTCTGTTGTGGTTAGATAATTACGAACGCATGAGATTGCAATAAAGTGACAAGTGATAAATGTGGCCTAATATAGGATTTTAATTTCATTAAATTTTATTATTATTGAAGGAAATTAGTTGGTGTATTTTTTATTATTGAGTATTTGAGATTTGGTTAGGAATTATTGTGATGGGTCATGAAACGAAAAATTCCTACATGATCTTTAAAAAGGCATTTAACTCACAACGATTTGAGTGTGAACAATGCCTAAGGGGACTGTCTGTCACACCGGCGGCGTCGCCTCGCTTCATCGGGCTTCGAATTTCGAAGCCCGATGCGTCCTCACCGCAAGCGCGTTTCGGCTTCGCATTTTGCTTGTAACGCTTGTAAAAGTCTGTGAAGTCCGGCCAGTTTAATTACCCTGGCTTTGAGCAATCTCTCTTAACTATATTCGTTAGATAAGACTAGGCATAGAAGTCCGAAGCCGAAGACACAGGCGTGAACGACACCTTAGATTGAAACAGATATTGACTAAACTTAATGCTGCGAAAGTTCCTTCCTAAAGATTTCCCATTATTAGTCAACTCCTTCGTGAATAATTTTCTTAAATACTTGCTAGTTGTCTATGTATGTGTATGTGTATCCACTACTATGCAGTTTTGCCTACCTATAATTAGGTTTATTTTTAAATCCATTTTTGGGGGAGGGGGGGAATAGTCTCGTGTTTTCCTCGTTTTGCTTATTCATATTTTGTGTGTTGCGATTTTCCACTTTTTCCGGTCGTGTGCTAGTTCCTTCCTGTTGTTTATCCCTGACTCTTTTAGATCCTTTTCTATCTCATCTAACCATCTGTTCCTTGGTCTCCCTCGTCCTCTCTTCAATTTTGGAAACCAGTTCATAATAAAGTTATTTTATTTTCAAATAAAATAACTTTGTCAAAGCTTTAGTTCCTTCGTGCACTTGTCTTACTCCTCCCAGTATTTGTCTTATTATTCGTCTCTCACATATTGCCAGCGTTTCTTCTTGAGTCTTAGTCATGGTGATGGTAACATACTGTAACATACATTAGTACTTGTTTTATATATTTCTATTTTTGTGTTCTTGCCAATTTGTTTGCTGTCTAGTTCTTTCTTGTTTATATAGTATGCCTTCCTCGCTACTAGTAATTTAGCTTCTATTTCTGACTCATTTTTCCCTTGGAAATTTAAGGTTACCCCTAGGTATTTGAAAGTATCTTCTGTTTCATATGTTTCTTCCCCGATTTTTAATTCTTTCTTCGGTTTGTTCGTTGTTGGCATCATTTTTGTCATGTTTGTGTTTAATTTCAGGCCTACTTTTCTACTTTCCTTTATTTATCTAGGCCTTAAAATTACAGAAAACATTCTAATAGTCAAATATTTGCGTATATTTATGCGTTGAAAAGCTGTTGGCACAGGCTCAAGTTAATAATCCGCACTGCACTGTACCGTACTGCAGGTAGAAATGTAAATTTAGCAATAAAACTTTATTTATTTTCGTTAATTAACGCTTGTCTTTCGAGCATTTAAACGACCGATTACGACTTTGACATGTTTTACTTTGACGAGACTGTTGCCGATGGCGTGTCGCTTTCACGCTCCCGTTTGGTGGCTGACTGGCCACGTGCAAGTCTAATTGTGCTGCCGGTGTGATTGATGAAGATGTAGCATCCACGCGCAGAGTAAATATTTGTCTGCGCCCATTACGCCGCCCACAAGCTAGATTAGCAATCTCCTCTTTAATTTTCTCTGTGCCTTGCTTCATGCCTGCCTCATACAAAGGTACATTCATTGCGTTGAACCTCCCTAGAGTCACACATCAACATCAGGTTGTTCTATTGTGTCATGTGTTTGCGTTGGAGAAGTATCCCTTATACCAGTGTCTCTCAAACTTGTATAAATTCACGAATCTGATCCATATAATTTGATTTCCCTTTGTATACTTCATTTTATATTCCATTATTCTCTGGTTACTCTTCAATTCCTTCTCAGATTGTTTCTACGTCTTCAAGTCAGGGAATCCACATGATCAGTTCTGTCATATTTTCCAGATGTATCTTCCATATACAGAATTCTTTATTAAGCGATGAAGATGTGATAATTTCCATCCTGATATGTCAATATTATAACTTCTGTATTTATAGTCAATACCCTATCATTTTCCACTTGCTTTATTAATCCTGGGGATATCTTTGGACAGTAATAATGGAGCCTTCCCAGCTTCATCAGTTTCAGATAGAGCTAGGGAAAGACTTTGAATGCCAGTGTAAAGTTCTAGTGCATCTTTTCCGGGCCCAGAATCTGTTACGAGACTTTTCTCAGACTTTCTCACACTCTTGATATTTCTATCTTTGACATTGGGAAGTTCCCACGGAAACACTATGAGTAACCATGCAACCCGTCTTTGCTTTCTTCAGGTGCCCTTCTCAAATTCATCTCATATCTTCCTCATCAAAAACATTTTCCATGTCCCTGATGAGAAGGTCTCTTCGGGGACATGGAAATTTCCTACTCTTTGGGAAAACACTGCCTTGGTTAGGAACCATTTTCAGAAGTCTAGCTTGAGTTTGTGTGGACGTATGTAGAAAGCACCGATGTGGGTTTAATTAAAACGGATTTTACTGAAGGAACAGTGTGCCAATTTCGAAAGGTTTGAAGCATTTTTGAAGCGGAAATAATGCCGTTTGTTGTAATTGATGACGTTGGATTGCGTTCGATTGGCTGGCGTGGCCGACGTGGTATGTGGTGCGCTGTGCGTGGTATTAAGTAGCCGGTATTGCTGGCTGGCTGCTTCGACGACGATTATATCGCCGGCGATGGGAGAGTGTGGCGACCTGATCAGCTGATGGCGGGCGCTCTCGTCGCGCCCGACCGTACAACACACGGTCGGCTTGAGTAATCGTGATAATCACATGTTTCATTCATACACTGTCTACACACGTCCGCACACAACAACGTGGTGCGCTATTATGGCGATTACTATTACTAGACGTTCCCCAGAGAGCCAGCCTTGCTTTCTTTGCAAATTGCTTTTCTGCGATTACGACCGTCGACGTCGTGGGACTATTTTTTTATTGCCGTGAAGAAGACTGAAATTCATAGGCATAATCGTTGGGAATACAAACTTATCAGTTTTTCATTTTCTATGAGTTTTCTAAAATTAATTAACTTACAGAGCTCATTTTGACTCAGGTTAAGGTTATTCGATCGGATAATGTACTTAATTCGTTTGAATAATTTTTAATAATTCGTGGATTTGTATATTCGTTAGGAAAGTTTGGTGTTCGTGTTACTAGCTTCTGATAAATGTCTATCGATACCAGGAAATGTTACCAAAAAGTATCGATAAAAATAATCTATGCCATAAAATTCTAGAAAACTAGAATACCTAAAAGTGTCGATACGACTAAGTATCGATAGTTTCAATTTTTCGATATCAAAAAGTAGGGATATTTTCGAAATAATATTGCATTTGGTCCGTAGACCTGGCCATCGACCTAACTGGTCCTTCAGCCTGGATACATGTTTATTTATTTTTACATACATGGTAATGTGATGTTGTTATTGTTGTCATTTTGTGATTGTTGTGATTTTTTGTGTTGAATTGATGTGTTGAGTTGTGATTCTTGTTGAATGTTGAATGCCTCGTGTCGTGGTATTTGCTTGTTGTGATTGTAGTGGGATGCGAGTACTGTGATTGATGTGTTCTTGGTGCTTGATTTATAATTGTTGTGATTTTTGTAGTGAGAATTTGAATGTGTGGATTTTGTGTGGATTAATTAATAAATTAATTCACACTTGTGAATACAGCAGAGTATCGATAGTTTGAAATTTTCGTTATCAAAACGTATCTGTATTTACGATTGTTCCTGAAAGTATTTGTTATGCGGTAGTTGCTATTTTTACAACATTAATTTATATCTCGTTGTTAGTCCGGGACCAGACTTAACTCGATCTTCTGTTAAGTTCCTAGAGTTATCGCAACACAAGTCTTGCTCAAAGCTCACCTCAGACGTTAAAGCTTAAAATACACGAAGTAAAAAAGTATAACGACTTTATTAAAAACGGTACAAGGAACACACAAGTACAGGAGTAAAAACAGGTAAACTCGACAAGTCACCAGAGGAGAAATAGGCCGAATCCTACGCGTGCCACGTTTTTATAGTGGCACCCCCCTTTTTTTCCCCTCTCATTCTCGCCCTTCGATGGTAGCTGAACGCGCTCGGCGTGCCCTAAGAACAGCTTAAGCACTGCGCGCAGGGCTACCAACATATATTTAGTTTAAGTGTAATGGCGCTGCAGGCGAAAGTGAAGACACCAAAAAGTATCGATACCAATAAGTAGCGACCCCAATAAGGGTCGCTAGTAATATTTTTGTAAAAACATTATATTAAACGATCGCATCCTGTATAATTCACGTACCTATTATTTGGTTCATCAAAGAAGCAAGCAATTTTAATTTCAACAATCATAGCTCCTACAAAATGTGTTTTTCTACCGCAGTTTTATAATGTACACATTATATTAGCATGCTGATGATAACAGTAATGGTAGATGACGTAGATTTAGACAAGAAAGCTACATAATGGGTTCATAGAAGCTGAAGTCGTGACGTACGCCGCTGCGCACGCTGTAAATATTGACAGTAGACACACCGATATACCGGAAACTCGATATTATTTTCACATATAATTGTTGTAGACAAATAATAGTGCGTAACTCGCATGCAATGCACATGATTTACTAGTATGAGTTGTAGCATTCGCCTTTGGCTCTTGCCACAATTTGTCATACTCGTAAACAATGTATAGTATTACATGCTCGTTGTACAATATACTATTATATATGCCTTAAGTAAGGTGCAATGCTAATAAAGATAAATATTTGTTACAGTGAAATAGTAACAAACGGCGAACCACCAACAACTGTCATGGAGCAGGAAAAGCGCATACGACGCGAGATTGCCAACAGCAACGAGCGTCGCCGAATGCAGAGCATCAACAATGGCTTCAAGAGTCTGCGCCTCCTCCTGCCGCATCACGAGGGAGAGAAACTAAGCAAAGTAAGTCACCCCTTGCTCTTTTATTTTTCTTCTTCTCTACTTCTCGTTAATTTCTCTTGTACACTACCTATCTTTAACGACGTAAATGCGTTTTCCTGCTGCCCTATCTATCAATTTGTGTGCGCTGTGTGTCAGTGATAAAGAAAGATAAACCGCCTAGGGGAGACAGGCGACGAACTCGACAATGACACAGCCAGCCGCGTTCAATTAATTAATTAACAGCGAACAGCTGAGGCTGTGCTTACAACAGCGGAATTTTATTTGTGTCTGTGCAATGTGTGTTTGTGTGCTTTTTTCTCGTCTGGTTGTCGGATGTCTGTCTATAAATAAGCGTGTCGCCATCATCGTCGGCGGAGTCAGCTGATGTCCAGGTCATCCTGGTAACTCAGCCAGCCTGTGGGCGACTCGACTGGGCGTTCGAACGTTGTATCTACATCTACATTTGTATATATTACGGTTATATTCTGGTTCATCGTCTGCCTCCTGGCCGGATGGAGCTGCCGCCGCTGCCACAGCCGTCGTAAGCTGTAAATGTGTAAATATAGACGTTTCGGGGTCACGTGCCCGTCTAGACGGCACGCGAAAATTTTTGGTTGCGCTTTTTTTTTCGCGTTGAGTTTCACAATCTGGTTCTATCTGATTTTATAGGTTTGCTTGTTTTATTTGGCCTAAAACTACGACATACACTCATTAGATATTTTTCATAACAAACGGCATCCGGTTTTTTGATACCGAAAAGCATCGATTTTTTTATATCAAAAGTTATCGATTTATCAATATCAAAAATTATCGATTTTTTTCCAATCAGGAATATGTTGATTTTTCGGCACCAAACATTTTCGATATGTTTCGATACCAAAAAGTATCGAATTTTTGCTATTACAAATAGTTTCTTGATACCAAAAAATATGTCTTTATTAAGAAGTATCGATATTTTCGATATCAACAAGTATCGATACTTTCAATACTAAATATTGTAGTTTTTCGATATTAAAAAGATTCGATTCCAAAAAGTGTCGTTACCAAAAAAAACTTCAATCCAATGAATCTAAACCAAAAAGTATCTTTTTCCCGATACAAAAAATATCGAATTTTCGATGTCAAAATTCTTACGATATTTTCGATATCAAAAAGTATCGATACTTTCAATATAAAACATTGAGTTTTCGACACCAAGCAGCGTCAATTTCAAAAAGTATCGATACCAAAAAACTATCAACACTTTTAATACCAAAAATCTATCGATACCGAAAAAAATATCGATTCT
Source organism: Mimaenictus wilsoni (assembly GCA_027575185.1). Taxonomy (NCBI): domain Eukaryota; kingdom Metazoa; phylum Arthropoda; class Insecta; order Coleoptera; family Staphylinidae; genus Mimaenictus; species Mimaenictus wilsoni. Next base: position 49,702 of record JAODAC010013878.1, on the reverse strand, counting down.
TCCAATAAAGGATCGATACTTTTAGGAATTTAACATACTCCTACTACTCCTTGTCAGGATGTTTTTTATACTTGTTGCGAACATACAATTTGTTTACTTATCATTTAAGCCGACATAGGATTTACTTTGAAACAGTCCTGTCTCCTCTGTATGTCTGTGATGTGTACGCTTGTATTTTTCCAACGGCTTGGAAAATGATTTACGTTCGAACTGATTGTGCGAGATGAGATGCGAGAGAGATACGATGTGTTTGGTTGGTTGGTTCGGTTCGGTGCTCGTGGAATGTTTGATTCGTGCCGGCCGGCATCAACGTGCTTTGGCTGTTGGCTGAATGTTGTGAGTGTGCGTTACCCTGACCCACATTCGATTTCTCCTTGTAGACTTCTCAATGTGTGGGTACGTCTGTGTGTATGCACCGGCATCGTCGTCAGCGGTGCTATGTGTTGCCTGCGGTTGGTTCACGTCTCGTGATTCGCAGCGGTTTCAGCGTTTCACTTGCGCCGAGCGTGAACTGAACGAACCGAACGAACGTCTGGTGCTTTTTTAAAATTCATTGTGCATTCCGTGTCGGTGACGTGCGAAAACGTCGACTATGTTTGTATAGGTTATAAACTTGTGGTTTTTCCAATAATTCAGTTGGAGTTTCGTTGTATCATTCTAAAAATTCTCTTCTGCTCTGTGCTGAAGTGCAGCTGACTTTATTCTATAAATTACTACTAGGCTAACAAAAGTGCAATTGAAGAAAAGATAATTGAATTTAAAGATAACATACAGTCTGTGATTTATAATTTAACCTATAACCAATAGTTTTTAGTTTACGTCAAAAACTGATAACAGTTGGTTTAGGTTATCATTAAATATTTTGTCCGTTGGTTGTTAGTCTAGCCTAGTAGTTCCCAAAGCACCATCTTAACCTTCCTATCACCCTCCCCCCTCCTATGTACACAACACTATCCGAGTCTAAAGAAAAAATTGCAATGTCCAGGCTTAGAGTCAAAGTTCCTCGTCTCCATTTGAACCGGTCGGGTTCATTTGTCGTTACTAGACATGCCAGACAAGGATGAAATATCGATATTTACAATTTGTCGATATATCGATATCGAAATATCGTCTTGAAAACATCGATTTGATCAATATCGATCAAATTGAAATTCAGTAACGCCATTTGCATATGGATTTCACCAAATATAATAATTACAATAATAAATAAAATTAGATCAATGTAGCATCGATATTTTTGCTAATCTTAAAATTTCAACAAATATCAATGGATTAAGATTATTACATAGAACCTAAAATGTGAAAATATTGATAATTTTGAATTTCTCAGAATACTTTTCAGATGGCGGTTACGTCAAAGACATCTCAAAACGATATCAAAAAAATATCGAAAATTTGAGGCCGATATATCGATTTTTATCAATATCGATATTTTTTTTGACATGTCTAGTCGGTACTAATACTCTCTAGATATCCATCCCTAGTCCAATTGCCCCTCTTACCAATTAATCGGTGACGGATACTTCGTGCACTTCCACTGTGTAACACAAGTTTATTTTATATTAGGCCATTTAAATATCGACATTTTCGAGACCTAAAAATATGGATACCTTCGTAGGAAATATCGATATTTTCGATAAAAAAATATCGACAGTCTTAAATATTCAAAATGAAGTGTACAAATTAAATTAATATTTTCAAAAACAAAGAAACGATTATGCATTGCTATCAAAAAATTGATAATTTCGAGACCAAAAAATGTTGATTACAAAAAAAGTTGAATTTTATTAAAATCGGTGAGGGACATTTCGTGTTCTCCCCCCTTTATAAGACAATTCCTCATTGGCATATATTCCCATCATATGAGTTACATTCGCACACTAGATATGTGTTATATTTAAGTTTATTCATATTTAATAGCATTTAATCATTATCTTCATAATAATAATATGCGATTCTTACCAAGTCTTTTGTTCTTAAGAAATTAATGTCCATAAAACATGTTATATAACAATTAAGAAAATGCATTTAGCAAAATGTAGTTGTAATTATTTCCATTTCTGCCTGTATAACACTTCTCTTTAGATACGCTAGGTTCAACATTAATACTGTCTAGACGGTAGCAAGTCTCTGTATCCATTGCAAGAGATTAGTTAATTATCATCAATGTGTACACACTCGGTAGGTACACGGTGGCATGTACAGACACCATGTACAGGCAAGCAAGGCAAGGCAGGCCAGGCCAGGCATGGCTAGACTAGACAACAAGCAGTAGACTAGCGCACATCCGTTCCAATTTTGCGCCGACGACCATATTCGTACTTCATTCATCGCAAATCCATTCCAACCTTTCCCCATACATACTAGTTTATACGCTAAAGTACACCAAAGCATTGTCTAGCCTCACCGGTGCCCATACAAATTGTCGTGTAATTTCGTAACCTGCTCATTTTATGAATGGTTGTTTCGTTTTTTGTTTTTGTTTGTTGTTGTAACGACAACTAGAAGGTCTTTTCGTAGAGAACGATAGAAAACAAGTATAGTAACATGATGGTGGTGTTTTTTTTCTGTATCCGTGTGTTGGTGCGGTGGACGTGCATTGTTTGTAAATCGAGTGCAAATGCAGCGATGCATTTTGTCGATGCATTGGCACACGACCCGTACCAAGGCAGTTTTCTTTCGTATGCACGCGTGTGGAAAGTGTGGTTGTCTAGACACGGCGCGTCTCGGCGACATGGTGTGCATATATTCGCGCGAGCTCAACGAGTCAGTTACTCTTTCGCCGACATCGCCAAGGAGAGAAGTGTAGACATTGTGTTATAATGAGGCAGGTCACGGTCGCATCGCAACGCATCGGGCCCCGGATGATCGAAGCGTTGAACGTTGGAATTGGAGCTGTTGAAGTTGGCTGCCTGAGCACTGAGTATTTAATGAACAGTGCGCATGCATATTGCGTGTATCGTTGAGGTTGAGCATTGAGCATCACTCGGTCGACGAGTGAACGAACGTGGTATCAGCCTGATTATTATTATCCGGATGTTTAAATGAATGCCCAAGTGAAGTCATCACTTAGCAATGTTGAGTTGCTGTAGTTTCTTTTTTAGTTCTAGTTGATTCGCTTGTAATCTTATCTTTATAATCGCATCGTAAAGGTTCAGATGTGATTAAGTTCTATCTTATTGTTAATAGGTTCTATTTCTTTTTGAGGAAGTTTTCTTCATTATTCTGCATTCGAATTTTCAAGTTTTCGATTGTTTTATTTTGTCTTGAAGTATCGATTCCTTAAACTAAAAAGTCTCGATATTTTTGACCAGAAGCATCATTATTCTCAAAGTTTCGACCCTAGAAAAATCGATACTTTTGTCAAAAACATAATTTTTATGATACCAAGGATATCGATATCAAGAAGTATCAATACTTCCAATACAAAACACGCATTTCTTTCAATACACAACAGCATGAATTTCAAAAAGTATCGATACCAAAAAACTATCGATACTTTGGATACCAAAAATCTATCAATACCGAAAAAATATCGATTCTTCAAATAAAGTATCGATACTTTTAACAATTTAACATACTCCTACTACTCCTTGTTATATAGAATTATCGAAATTTCTTAGACTAATAATCATTTCCAAACCCAAAGTTATCGATACTATAACCTATATTTTTGGATACCAAAAAGTTGGATGTTTCCAAAACGAAAAAGATTCTACCCGAAAAAGTATCGAAAATATGTGAAAATAAATAGTATGGATATACTGGATGTCAAAAAGTCGATCCCTTTCCAGAGATATATAGAAAAATATCGATTTTTCCGATACCAAGGAGTATCAATACTAAAAGCTATCGAATTTACCAAAAATATCGATAATTTTGATATAGTCTTGAATTTGGTGAATCGAGTAATAATAGTTGCTAGTTTAATTCACTCATTTGAATGATAATTGGTTGACATTTTCTACTGCTTAGTAATTAAACACATCGTTACGATCATATCAAAATGGGAAAGACAAACAAGATTATCAAATTAACTACTTTGATATCAAATCAAATATTCGTAATTAATCAAATAACGCGTTAAAGTTACTCAAGGATTATTGAAATTGATATATGATATATACTATATAGGCAACCTTTTTTGGCACATTTCTTCCCCCACTTCCATTACATACATTCATTATAATAAGTAGCAAGTAAAAATTAACATACTAAATACTTTCAAACAAAAATTAAATAAATACCATTTCAACAAAAATAAATCAAACCCGCTAAACTTCTTTTGACCTTTCCCTCCTTACTCCTTCTGCCCGGCGTTTTCCTCTTTCACTCCCTAGGTACCTTCAATTAGACGCCTCCCCATAGTTGATAGTGTTAACACCTTCAAAATTGCCACCCCCCCTTCCATCCTCACTCAGCCACTCTTTCACTCCCCTTTATTTCCCCTAGCTATCACGCGCCCACTCCACTTTCATTCCTATACAATCACTCCCTACATGCTTCCAGGTATCCCTCCCCCTTCGACATAGGGCACATGTCAGATGTCATTCATCTCCTATCCACACCTTCCATCCCCTCTCTTCGGATCCACACCGTGGAATATACTACTGGTAAGGATATAAAAAAATTTGAATATATTTTAATGGCTATCAACCCTAAGGTTTTTCCGTCGTGTTCGTACATTTATATTTGTATGTTTTTACAATCTGTGTTGTTTTTGTTGTGTAGTAGTAGTTGTGTGATGAATGTTGAGGGTAGAATGTTGGGTGTTGAATGTTTTTAGCGTTGTAAATGTTTGTGATAAGTTGTGGGTGAATAGTATTCACCCGATGGATTGCCCACTTCGGGGAATCGAACCCCGTACTCCTACGTGGAAAGCGAAGATGCTACCACTAGGCTGCCCAGGTGGGCAGAATATAAAATTAATGTTGTAATTCTTATCACTAAACATAGGCAACGCTTTCTTATCTACAGTCATCATCACGATGTTAGGATAAGTTATGTTTAAATAACACAAATGACACTATTGATTATGATGGAGAAATTAATCCTTGATTCAACAATCATGGATTAAAATATAAAAACGAATCTACTGAATCTACCACTAGAAACGTTTACAAACCATTGCAATGAAATTTTATAATTGAAAAGAAAAATGACAAAAATGTTTTAATTTGTTGATAAATTTCTTAAATACCTTATTTGTCAACTGTTTTTAATTACTGTTTCTAATGAGAGAATCCAATGAGAATTCATATTTAATGCGAAAATGACATTAGTCACCAACAGCAGGCACTTAGTTGATGGTAGGAATTATCAGCCCACACGAGATCTCTCTCACTGGCATTGGCATCGCATGATTCATTCATTCATAACCGTTCCCTCGCTCAGACGGTTCGGTTTAGTTTGGTTTGCTTTTGCGGTTCGTCTTTTTTGGGTCTCTGGTTGCTTTTCCTTCCTCCACACTTTACTGCCGAAGTGTGCTCGTGGGCCCGTTGCAGCGGCTGCCGCCGTCTTCTCTCCAAGCTTGAACTTTTTGAATGGTGACTCGCGATCGTGATTCCCGACCTACGCTCTCGTCCTCCCAGCACAGCCAATGTTTTGCAGGCCTTTCTTTACTCGGTCAGCGCACGTCCATGGACTCTAACCTAACCATCTTTGGGTAGGCGAGCTGCAGGATGTAGGATGGTCGTTGCCTTTTAAAGATTCAGGCGCCACTCGAGCGATTGTGAGACAATAGATTCACAATGACACATTAGGTGTTGGTTTCTAGACATTTTCAGCTGACTGTACTTAATCGGACTTAATACTTGATAATCAGAACAACTGTTTGTTAGGGACCATTCCTAAAGCTCGGAATCAAAATCAAATTTATTCCGTTTTTTTTTTGTGGCAGCATGAGATTCCCACATACATACAAAGTAACCAGTTTGAATTTCGTGTAATTAGGACATCGCGTAATCGGGACAAAACGAACTAGTTCCAATATATCCCAATTAGACGGAATTCTCTATAATTTCATTGACCTTTTTTACGTTTGGTTTTTTAATTCGTAATGCGTACGCTTCCCAAATTAATTATGCACAACCAACGGTCGAGTACACGAATACGACGAGTACATTTGCACTAGTATTATGATGATTATAGAGGAATACGTAAGTCGTACGATTGTTTCGGTTTGTTTTTTCGTCGGTTGGTTACTTGCGGTCACGTAAAGTGGGCCTACTCAATCAACTATTCACCTTAGCGCTCCTTTAATATTTGATCAAGTGAAGTATTTATAAGAAAGTATGTGGGTAAGTAAGAAGGTATCGAATGGTCACTTTCACTGTTTACCGAGCAGTTTGGATACTTGATACTGGATACGCGACAGTTTATTAAACCCCCGGCGGAACGTGGCCGTTGGAAGGAGAGTGAAAGTGAAAACGTTGGGAAATTGGGGTATTAACCACTCAATGGCCCACGCTTCGTTCGGTCGAGCGAACCTGTAATCTGTCAGGTCTGTAATTTCGTTTGCGTAACTAACGACCCATTGTTGTAACCTGCCTCCTTAATTTAGATCCTATTTTGGTAGCGATGTCGAGGTTATGTATAGAGATAAAAAAAATTGTAAAGTTTAGTGTTTTCTTGGATAGTTTCAATATGTTACTATTACAGGATTGAAAACTTGAAAGTAGGAATTATAAGTTTACATTCTGCAGGTCTAAGAAAATACTAAATACTCTAGGACAGTGATGGCCAACCTTTTTGGGATTGATGACCCGACCCTCCTAGGTCATCAATGACCATGGAGGATCCTCCTCTAGTCAAATTGTCTATAAATTTATTGTATTACTATTGACTCAGTAAATGACATGTTCGCCATCTAGATTATGATCTAGGTTATGCTTATTTTGGGGAAGTTGGGGTATGGAGTATCTTAAAAATTTAAAGGGGTATAGCTAAGATTAGATGCAAGAACTACACTGAGGAATATGGGTGGAGAAGACTACTCTGCATAACCCACGAGGGAAGAACTGGAGTGAACCCGGATGGTAAAGAAGACTAGGAAATCAATCTCTAAAGTCTCTAAACTTCTTAGAGTCTCAATGGTATTCGTAATACCCTCCTGAACTAAACTATTTAAAATAAACAGTTCCCAGGGAATGAGTATATAACGAGGTTTCTAAGTTCTCAGAGCTCCACTCAAGGGGCCTTACTGACGGGGAAAGTGAAGATCAGAATAGAAATGACACGAGACACGCCAAAAGGATAGTGGCGAGAACAGACTACCGTATACAAGAGGTTACTATACAAGACTGCCAAATTTACTCAGAGCTTTTATTATAGAATTAGGGTTTGACGCAAATTAAGATTGACATAATTAACGATGATCGATTGAGCAGATTCTCCTACCAAGTATATCAAATTGAATTCCGATCAACTTTAAATTCCCCTGTTTTCCCTGATGATTTTTAAAGGAATCAGAACTTACTCTTGTTAATCATTTTAAAGTCCCATAAGTGCCTCTTATATTATTCAACAATTTAGCATTTCGACATTCTTGGAATACATTCGCAAAGAGTCATTCGCAAGGAGCCGCACTTTATGAATCATTAATTCGCGCGCGCGATTTAAAGCAGCGCCTGCCACTACTGTTCGTTCTCGTTCGTTTGAAACTCTGCTGCTGCTGCGTAGTAGATAGAGAGTATGTAGTAGAAGTGCGATGGTAATGCGGTAATGTGTGGCAATAATGAAGTTGCAAGGACTGTGTGAACCGGCGCGTCGTTGCGTTCCCTTCGCTTGTTATTCCATTCTCAAGACAACAGACAGACACACACGCTAAGGATTACTTAAAATATTCACCATGTCCATGTCTTTAAGTCGCAACGAATTCCAGCAGGAGGGGGACTTTAAATTTGAATTTACATTTTGATGGCCATAGTTCTCTTAATTGGTAAAATATCTAGATTTTGATTAACGTTAAAGTTATTAAGTTAATAACTAGATCCATTACGACGTAGAGCTCTAGTAATTTATAGAGCTGCTGTTGGCAAGTTGCTGGAGTTTGGTGCTGCGGTACACGAACCGAACCTGCACACTATGAGCATAAATTAATACAATAGTCGCGTGCATGGTCTTCCTGCAAATACAAGACAGGCGTAAGTGGGAGCAAGAGAGAAAGGTGTGCTCTAGAAGGCTGATGAACTCTTTGGCGTTTCCGTCTCTTGCACTTCTTCGGCGTCTGCGGTGCGTTGTGCCGTGAAGGTCTCGGCTCGTTGCCAGTTGACGCAGAACTAATTGGTCCATGCAGAGTGGCCACCAAAGACGCCTCTAAAACGCCCAAAACTCATAACACTTTGAGGTTACTATAAAATTTACGCCTATTCTTGAAAGCGCACAATATTGAAGGTTTTACAGAATGGACGTTGTCATTACGAATAGTAGTTGTCAGCTGATTTGTGAAGGAGACAATTAGTGATAAAAGTCAATTTGCAGGAATCTCTTCTTTTTTTTCAGCGTAAATTTCCTCCGTAATTGGAGTGAAAAAGGTCATCTGCGCATTGCCCTATGCGCCGCGAGCACACACTGTCTGCTGCAACGAAATAGTTTCTTGCCCTCTGCCCTTTCCGCCACTTGCCGCCAACGTCCCATTGGTTTGCTACCCCCCAATGCAGGGCCTCTCTGATTATCGACTGGGATGCAGCAGCAGTGGCAGGGAAACTACTACTATGCATCCAGTTTGTGTATCCGTTTCCTCTGTCCTTGTCTCGGTAGTCTCCTTTTCTACCTTCTTTCTCTGATGGCAAGCGTTTATGAACAACCCTGCTGCGCATCTTGTACATATTTTGCCCGCACTCGGCGCATCAGCTGGTGGCGGTCGCCACCCTCATCTTCCCTTTAACGGGATGCTGATCGCGCAGGACGATGCACGCTCATGGTTGCGCATCTGCAGCCGATTTTGGGTGTGGTAGTAGTGGTGGGTTTGCAATTGCAAGTGTCGAAGCGTTGTTGAAACGTTGAAATACTTTCAGTTGCTCCTAATTACCACCTTCCTTGGCTAAATATTTGAAGCCTGTGAATCTGGGTGCGAAAGTGTGAGAAGCTAGAATTGAAGATTTGTAACGACCATCAAAATGTCAGGGGTTGTACGCCCGTTGCCCGGGCAACAGACGTCTGAATGACGTCATCCAGCAGCGTGGATCCGTGAGACGCGCGAGAGGAATCGATTTTGTGAGCGAGCAGCAGGCAGTGGGGAGTCCTCCTGTCGGTTCTTCTCTGCCCGGCTGTTTGTTGGTATGCGTGTCCTCTCATCTCCTGCGCACACGCGCTAATGCACCGCACTCTAGAGGAGCGAGAGAGAGTGCCAATTGAGGCACTTTTTAGGTGCTCCTCCAAAACTCGGTCTCTCTGGCTCTAGTTAGGCTCTACAGTGTTTGTATGTGTATGCTCATTTTCGATTTTTAAAGGAAACAACTGCTTGACTTTTTAAAGACGTCTCAAGGTGAGTGGGGCCAACTTAACCAGTCCTAGATTCGCCAGCCGGTGTGTATTTCGCGTTTCATTCATCATTCATTCGGCGTTCAGGGCCAAACGACTGAGTTTGCTCTCGGACCACGCGTAGTAACTGTTTGTACTCTGCAGTCTCCTCTCTGGCTGGCTCACGGATGCTCGGTCTTACAGACCAGTCAGGCTTGATCCGGTGTGGTCCACCATTGGCCACCTCATCTGTTCGTGGCCGGTGCGTCGTATCTCGACTGGAAGGAATTCGCGTCTGGAATTCGATAAATTAATGTACGACTCAATTTTGCCGCGCACGAGTGGCTCTGCCTGCCGGCCTGCTGTAAGCGAGCAAGCAGCGGCAGCAGGCCGTGGCTAGCCCGACTTGGCTTGGCTGGCTTTTGCCTTGGGGGCCACGGACGGCATGGCAAGCACGCCGCGATGTTTGCTGTTTCTGCCGCCTGCTGCTGCTTGTCTCGCCCGAACGAGGAGTAGGCATGGAATTCTGCCTGCTGAGTGCGTACGTGCGTACGAGCTCGTCGGCGTTGCTATGACGATGAAACACACACACTGGCTCGCAGGAATGTCGTCTAGGGGCATGGCGTAACTTGTTCACTCTACATCGTTCCATATACGCTTCCAATACCTACGCATGTGTATTTGTGTGCTTGGCGCGAAACTGCAAGCCCGCAGGATATGGCGGGAAACGTTCTAGACTGTGGGGCGTCTCCGGCCAGCCACACCCGGACTTTGAACCTTTTCATTACTGTGCCCGGCTTTGCGCCTTACAAGATACGTCTTTCATTCAGCTCATTTCATCGAAATTATATCTCCCAAAGATGTCTAAGAAATTCCTCTCGTTGTGTTTCTATATATGGTTTGGATGCTCTGACCCTTTGATATTTCCTCGTTCGTTTTGCGGTAGAAGGACGCCCTATTCTTATCTGTGTTCGAGTCGAATAGTGTGGAGAGAATGCCTGCCTGCTTTCCGAGTAGAATAGAACTCTCAAGGATCGATAAGTTTTCTTAGCGTTTCCCCCGAGACACTTGGACCGCCATGGGCAGCGTGTGGAGATGCCAGAATGTTCCATTTCACTCTCGTCTATCGGTATTGCATTTCGACCTCTTCCCAAAGTACTCTCGCTCTCCCCATTATTGTTATAGCTCGTTTCCCTTCCTTCCTGCTACAGCCATTGTGCGTCTATTCTTTGCGCGTACAAAACGCAGCCTGCAGGGTTCACATCCGACAATGATCATAACCCGAACGACGAACCTTGTCCCGGCAAACCCGCCTCGAAGTGGAAATGGCACCTTCAACCCTGAACTCTGCACCACCCTGAAAATGGCATCTTGCTGCCCACATACGAGACACATTGCCATTTTGGGGGAGTACTGGCTGGCTTTCTGTGAGGAACGTACCAGGTTGCTAAATATGCCGGAAGAGTGGAGAGTATCAAGGTCATGCGTGTGTATGTGATAACCGACCGCGACAAGCACATGACGTTGACGCAGAGCTATGCGTTGGTCATTCATGTCCGACAGGCAGCAAACCGTGCCGAACGGGTTTGAAGAGCGCGTGCAGAGCCAGAGGTCGGCGAAGGATAAAAACCCGGTGACAAACAATTCCACGAATGCGTCGTGTGTTTTGCGATTGGCGCGTGGGTGGCTCGTTGGCAGTCGTGTTCACCATGAGGCTAGGGGAATTAGCAGTGGAGAACGGGGGAAAGAACGACGCCACTGCTATGTCAGCAGGAAAAAGGTCAGAGTGCATTCGGCCAACAATGGAATATCGCTTCATTCTTATTCACATTATAAGTAGCATTTTTAAATACTTCTGTTATCTGTACTTTAATTAGAGAATTACTCTGAATTACATCTTCTCAATTAGCCCAGTATTGTTAGTTTGATTATGTAATCATTGCCGTCACCCAAATTAATTTCCCATGAAAATCCAGAATGTATAGTTAATATAAGTTTTGAAGCCGAAAGAATTCCTCGAAATGATCAGCTGGGCCGTCATTAGGTTTGAAGGACATTGAAAAGTAGATTCATGGTTTTTCGCATTGGATGTGGAATAATTGTTTCTATTATTTGTACCTTATTAGAGAAATAACCCTGAATTAATGCTTTATCAGTATGGTATTATTCATTTGATTATTTTATAATTTTCTATAAAAGTTCAAAATCAATGTTTGCATAAGTTTTGAGTCTGAACGGACTCCTCGATAAGATCAACTAGTTCCTCTTTCGGTTCGAAGGACCATGAAAAATGGTTACATGGTCCTTCGAACCGAATGAGGAATGAATTGGATGATGTAACATGTTTCATCATGAAATATTCGATTTTGATGTTATTTAATCACATAAAAATTTAAAGTAAGTGCATTAAAGTTTTCCTGTTTTGGTACATGTAATAGAAATTGCATTCCCAGTTGTTATCATCCCACACACAGAATGGAAATCCATTTCTCTCAGTTCTTCCCGTTCTAATTCTCTTTCTAAATTCCTTTTCGTCGCTATGTTTTTTTGCAACACACTAGTTCCTCATTCGGTTCGAAGGACCATGAAAAATGGTGTCATGGTCCTTCGAACCGAATGAGGAATGAAATGAATGATCCAACATGTTTCTTAATGAAATATTCGATTTTGATGTTATTTAATCAAATAAAAATTTAAAGTGAGTGCATTAAAGTTTTCCTGTTTTAGTATATGTAATAGAAATTGCATTCCCAGTCATCATCATCCCACTTACAGAATGGAAATCGGTTTCTCTCAGTTCTTCCCGCTCTAATTCTCTTTCTAAATTCCTCCTCGTCGCTATGATTTTTTGCAACACTTACTAACTCTGAGTTTATTGGCAGAGGCGTATCTCATTTTCCGTATTCTCACGCCGACTTTAATCTGCTCGACATTAATGACGTTTTCTGCCATTTGTTGTGCGTACTTTCACGCGAATTGCTCGTAAAAGGAGATACGACGTTTTTCGCGCTTACGATGTCGTATTTATCGACGATGGTGTTGGGTGGGTGGGTGGGTGGGTGGATGTACGCGCAGTCATGTGGACATGCTGGCGGAAAATTGTGTAATGGACATTCGAACACTGGGCAGAGTACGTGTTTGTGCTGCACTGATGTCGAGCGAAAATTGAAAAGCAGTGAAAACAATGGTTATGACTGCGGCTGCGCCTGGGTCTGCTCCTCTCCTGCGGCGCACGAGTTTTATTGCTCTCGTTTTTACGACGCCGCTGACCTTCGCGTGGATTTTTAATTTTTTAAATTACGCCTCAACTGCGGCGCCATCATTCTAATTTGATGGGGAGGCGGAGTCGGCGGAGAAATATTTGCAGTTTTATGTAACACGCATAAAAGATTTGTATTAAGTGCGATGTTAAAAGTGGTTAATATCTCGCCATCTCTGCTTTATGCATCGAAATTTCTTGTTTAATTGCTTTGTTTTCGAAGCTCGAGCTATTTCGGACGGAGAGTATTAAATATGCATTGGAATTATTAATTTGTAAATGCCTTTTCTATGCCACTTGGAGTGCAGGTGTCAGTCACGTCAGGACGAGGTACAACAATTCGCAATTTGCGAATATATTCACGTTGGTTATTTGCGTATGGTGTCACCGTATCACCGGTTGTATCGGCTAGTTGGCGTAGCGTAGGAGGCTGAGCGTACGTACGGAGAGTGGAGTTGAGTGCAATGCATCTACGAGTTGTGGAATATGAGAGTAGCCATACTACGTACGAGAGTTGTGCAAATTGCAGCGTGGCAAGAGACAGCAGCCTACGAGCACGTGCAATAACGTACACCTCTCTCGCTTTGCCCTGGTGTAATATCAATGTGATTGTAGGTTGTGTTACGTAGGTGTGATATGCTATGACTGTATGATCCATAGTATAATAATAGTACTATAATCTACAAATTGTAGTGTGGTAGTTTAGTTTGGAGAGAGATTATAATGTGTAATATGCTAAATGTTTTAACCAAGTTTGTTTCCTGTTGATGGAACTCCTACGATATTTGTTAATCCATTGGTTTTGTTTTTAAATTTTTTTCCGTGCTAGTTTTCATTTTCGCGCCATTTTTTTTATTTCCCGCCATTTTTATATCCGGTCATTTTTTACTTCCCGCCATTTTCATTTTCTGATTTTTTTTTAATTTTCCGCCATTTTTACTCGCCATTTTTTGATTTTCAAATCGTTAAAAAAATTAAATAATTTAATTTGATAAATTGTTTTTAAAGTAGTTGTTCGCGCGTATTGCGTCTTTCACGATGATTTTTATATGCACTCGCGAATCTCACCACGAGCTCTAAATTAATAGCCACGGCATTGATCCTCCGTCAGGCTCACAACGACAAGGTGGTAAATTTAACAAATATTTATTTAACGCACGTACAAAACTTACGACCCACGGTCGAACAAGAACAAGGTCGAGCCGAGGGCGCAAGGCCAAAAAGGGACGCTCAGTAATGTTGCGCAGTTGCCACCCGGCTTTATATCTTGGCGCGCAGGGCGCCAAATTCAAATATTGATGGCGTCCAGAAGTTAGCGCATCACAGCGCTGACCAGTAGTATTTATTAATTTCGTGAATTTTAACCTGTCTTCCAAGTGAAATATCGATAAAAATTTGATATACCCTGTCTACCAAATGTTAAAGAATTTTAAACACGTGGAGTAGCCACCTGATTGGCTTTGTCGCCTGATATCCAGACATATCAACAAAATATCGATACCTGGAAGTTGAAATTTCGATATTCTGGTTCGGATAAACCGTTATGATCCTCTAACCGTTTTTAGCGTATTTTCTGTGTATTAATAAAATAGTAGTCGAAATAACATGAGCCTGTCTACTATATTTAGAAGTATATTTAAAAGGCAGAGAAACAGCTGATCGATCAGTTTTGTAATCTGACATCTGACGGTACTGTTATTAATGATTCTTTACAATGATCAAAACAGTTTTGAAGTTTAAGGCTATAAAACATACAATTTAGCGTTAAGGCATGTTATGTAAATTTAGCCAATTTATCAACAATAAGGCGACACTCAAATAAGAGAGGCTGACAGATTGCCAGGATATGGATCTGTTATATTGAATAGTTTATCATAATCAATTTTATCTATAGAACTCTACTACTTCCGTTATTGCAATTCAATGCAATGCAAAAACGTGGGCGTAAATTGCTTTTTTGGAAGTCAGGAAGACAAAAAGCAAAAAAATATTTATTATCATTATGTATTTCGTTAAAATCTGCAAAATATGAAATTTCAAGATTTCATAAAATCACCCCCTCGACCTTGTTTGGCGACGCCCATTCTTTACCCATATAAAATATTTCGTCATTTCCACGTAATCCCAAGTCAATTTGCATTACTTCACGAATACTTCACGAGTAATAGACAATTTTCCGTGTTATACAGGATTTCGTATATATAAGAGCATATTATGATAATTTTTTTGTGTCGTAATGTGTTACATTTAAAAGCTACAAAAAATATTTCGAAATTATCATGAAATACTATAAACATTAAGGATTCTAGAAACTTGGCATTTTTTAAGTTTAAATCGCAAAATTAACCATTAAACGTCTATTCCTATGAATAAATAAAACAAAATCAAGTCATAGTGATGAAGTTGTTGGGCAACATTCACTCCACTAATTATCGTATTTTGTGCTGCGTATTTGTCTTTGCACAAGCAAAAGGCTGCAGGAATTTCACGGTGAAACTACGCCGTTCTTTCTTCTCCCTCACCGGGCATTCATTGTATTGTTTCCACAACACGAAAACCTGCGAAAGCAGAGTGTGGTCAAGCTCTACTACGCAGTTGTATTTTGCTACCTACCTACCGCCTTGCTCTACCCGCCCGCTACCGCCACACAATTTGCGCGCCAACACGACACGAGGTTGTAGCTATAACCCAATAGCAGGAATATCGGCGCGCGCGCGCGCGTTTGTTCACACGCTCGCTGGAACTGCGTCGCAGGTACGGAGAGAAGTCATTAGAACGCGTGCGTGCATAATCCAGTGTACACAATATGTACGTACGTACGTGGACGCAATGGTTGTATATATCGACGCAGCTGTAATCTCGGCAGCGCAGGAATGCGGCCCGCTATGCACACAAGTCATCATGATGGTGTGTGTGTGTGTGCATGTGGTTGAGTAAGAGTATGTACATACGAATATTGAATAAGTATGTTCGTGTATGTATACTTGTTTGAATAACTATGTGTATATATGTGAGCCGTACGACACGCAGCAGGAATGAGCTTGTGCGTATGGTGGTCATGGCAACAAGCATTTTTATTACTTGTTTCATCGCTTTTCTTTCGGCGTCGAGTCGGCCGGTCGGTCGTCTGATGTTGCAGGATGGCAACGTGCTTACTGCAGCATCTGCTCTCGCGCGCCACCACCTGCTGCCGCCGGTTTGCAGGAATGCTGGGCGCGAGAGCCGTATGTGGTCAGACGATGATGGAGTGTGGCCTTGGTCGTTGTGTGTATCGTCGAATTTTGTGATGGGCCGGCGGTAGAAAGTTGTTGCAAGTCACCGCAGGGCCAGTACATTACATTACTATATCTAGAATGTGATAAGCTGTTTATTTTTTCGTAAATGTGTTAAAATTAGGTTTGGGAACTAGATTTTACTACTCGGATTTAGATAGTGTAGCAGTTTTATTTTTCATATCATCTGTTTTAGTTGTTTTGCCTAAATAACTTCGATACTGAGTGTCTATCTAAAACAGGCATCTTTCCATCAGAGAGCCAATAATATATCGAATATGCGAATATGTCCGGCCCCACACACAAATCTTTAACATACGGCAGACGTGGGTGGCGTCCTTCTTGGTGCAAATTTGTCTTTGAGTTAAAAATTGTTGCTTTCCTTTGGTTGAATATGTTCTTCGTCCATAATATTGATCTATTTTTGATTGATTTTAATGATCTAATCACCTGGGGTGGCCTTTTGTTATTCGCCCCTTGATTTCCTCTTGCGATTTCCTACCACTCTGGTTGTTGATTGGGGCCCCATTACTCATATTGTTCAAACAGTTTTCTGGACACGAATTGCATGTCGTTTTTATCGTTTGCGTTGGGTGATTGTTCGCGAAATTTGAGTAATAAAGGGTTTGACCAGTTCATATTTATTATCAAAGTAATGTTTATCAAAATACAAATTTTTAACTCGACGACACCCTTTTTATAGTATGTGTTAGCATTTAAATTTGAATCTGAAAGTTCCATCTTCAAATTTCCTATGAAATTGAGAACTGCAGCAAATTTAAAGACGAATTTAATGCTTCAACATTTTCCAAAACAATATGACTATATGTCACTAATAAATACTCTCCAAAATAATTCCCTGCTAGCTACTTGTCAGTAAACAAAGATAAGACATAACGCATTACAGCGTAGCGTACGAAGAAAATGGAAGGTTTGAGTATATACGCTCATCCAAATCCAAAGAAACATCAATCGCATTCGTTTGCTGCGACATTCCAATGGTACTACCACGTACGAAACGTGCCAACCACATAATAACGTAGTAGAAATACACCCATAGTATGTAGTATTAAACTGGGAAGGAAATAAAAGAGAGACTGGGCGCATTTTCCATTAAAAAAGTGTCGACAGTCGTATGGTGTGCGAGACTGCGCGATCGACGCGACACAAGCGGCTTACGGCGTGTAATTACGCCGTATGCATACTTGCCTGTAGTGCAGCGCAGCAGGCCTCTGAAAACGACGCCAAAGAAGAAGCACAAGCGTCGTAGTAAAACGGGCGCGAAGCGTAGTGGAAAAACGCGCGCCAAAACCTGCTGCTGCTCCTGCGCCGCCTGCCTGCCGGTCGCAGCACTCTCTACTCGACGTTGGTTCGGTTTTGTGGTGAATACGAGACGTAGCGTAAAATTGTGATGTGATGTAGAGAGGAGAGGCAGCAACAGCCAACAGCCAGCAGGCAGCAGCCTTCGAGTATTATGAAAGTTGAAACGCGAAATACTACGCATTTTTTCATTCATTCACACCGTTTTTTTGTCGCATATGCGTCGTAGTTTTATAGTTGAAATTATCTTTTTTGTAACTTAAACTGAAAGTTTATTCTTATATAAATATTTGATAGAAAAATTGATTTCGTATTAGCCCAATAGTATTAAAAATGAATATCTTAAAGATATTTAGAGGACCGGGTCCAACCGGTACCACGTAGCGGCAAAATGCGGAACTAAAATGTAAAATTCAAACTTTGTTCTAAAATATTTTCTAATCTGCATATTACAGAATGCCAATCCTTGTAAGGATCGATTCCTCATTAAATATACTTTGTTCTGATATGCACATTTACGCCTAAATGTTGGGTAATTATTGAGATATTTATCGTGTAAAAACGTCTTTTCCGAGAAATGTCGAGTTTTTGATTTTCTTTTTTTTTTTTCATATTTCCCGTATTGCTAGAATTTTAAATCATGCACCAATCGATTCAGCGTGAAAATATCTTCAACTCCACTCCTGGGACAGTTTTTCATTTGATTACTTAGAACCGATATTGTGACTCATGAAAGTTGTCAGTGAAATCTTCGACGATATTAGACTCAACTTTCATGAGTTATAATATCGGTTCTAAGTAATCAAATGAAAAACTGTACCAGGAGTTTGAAGATATTTTCACGCTGAATCGATTGGTGCATGATTATAATCCTAGATATTCGAGAAATATGAAAAAAATGAAAAACTTAAAACTCGACATTTTCCAAAAAAGGAGGTTTTTTTTAGGCGTAAATGTCGCTACGTGGTACCGGTCGAACCCGGTCCTCTTAATAGTAACTCTTACCTCTTCCCATGGACGCCCGATTACGACACTGTAGCAGCTCGGTCGACGCCGCATGTGCTCTTGGGAACATACTGGAGAGTATTCGACCGCACTCGTTTAGAGGTGCTACATAGCGTTGGCGAGAAAAGTATCGAGTTGTAAGGGTTTATCTATAGGACTATTGTCTGTCAAATAAATCTTGTCACCATGGCAACCCAGTTTGCCGTGGCCCTCCTTAGGGTGACTTACGATTAAATTATATACTAATTTCTTGGTCAGCGAGTCTCTCATTCTCTTTAAACTGCAATGAATAGACTAGTGTCAAGATAGCCCTTCGTTTTGTTTAGTCAAATTGGCTCCAAAGGGGATGTCGACTATTTTTGAGTACTACGAAATCGCTTGATCCCTAAAAGACCGCGGATCACACTTTGAGAAGCCTTTCCTTCCTCAATGTAGACTCAATACAATGTTTGCAAACTACATAAAAGACTAATTATAATAATTGAAAGAAAACTTCTTCTCAAAGTCCTTACAACTCCTTCCTGATGACAAACAGTCATCAACAAAACACTCTTACAAGCATTCAACGTTAAATTGCGAGTGTCTAATTGTTTATCAATTGATCAAACGAAATTTGATTTCTATTACTTCTCCTCTCATCTCCTTCCTCCTCCTACTCGCAATGCAGCAGAATTTCATCGTCAAAGTTCCACGACTGATGATCGCCAGCGGCATGGCGCGGCGCGGTTTGCGGTGAAACGAATGAAAAGAATGTGCGACGGCATTCCACGCTCGTCACCATCGCTCGCTCGGTCGGTCGAGCCGCGGCATACCGATGGCAAAGAACTGCCTTCAGCTGTTTGCTCGACGACTCGTGCAAATCGTGCGCGAAATCAAATATCGTCGGCGTTTCCGCGCTTTATTTCTTCATTCAATCTAGCCTGCGATGGATAGATTGATAGCAAAATGGAATTGTTGCTGCGCAGTGTATGAATGTGTGTCTGTCTTCTTGTTGATGCGAAATAACCAGATGGCTTTAATCGTTTGCAGGGAGTTGCGCCCACACAATGTCGTTAATGTATGCGTATTTGGTGCGTCGCTGGCGCTGGGCGAGGAATACTCATTCGTGTATGCATAAGTTGTGCATTTATATATGCATATAGAGTTGTACATATACGTAGTTATTATGGTATGGCGGCGGCCGCAGGAATTTATGCAACGACCTCTTCGGCTCGGCGCTCGCGGCTCGGCCCGGCTTGGAAAGTGCGTGGCGATTTAAAAATTTAAAGTTCCCACGTACGTCGTGTGTGCGCCGGTGGTTTTCGCACACTCTTACATACACGTTTACATTACCTCCACCGCCGCGAAGATAGAAGTCGACGTGTGCTGTCTTTCGGTGTCGACCTCATGCTGGTAGACAGACATTCTTTGATTGTTTCATGACTACTATTGCGTTTTATTGCCGTTTTGTTGTAATCGCTTAATTTTTTTGGAGTCTGATATCTTTTTACATTTTCAGTGTTTCCAGATCATTATGAGATTATAGGTTTCAAATTTTAATTCAAAAGATTGATTTGTTTAACGACATCTAGCGTTAAAATTAAGAATGTTCAATAAATTTGTGATTTTTACATAAATTCGGTTGAGACTAGTTTAAAAACTTGGCATGAACTTGAAATTCGAAATAGGTCTATTTCTTTTTACTTAATTTGAATTTTATATTACTCGAAAGGATAAATTTATATTAGTTTGACGTTTCAACAATAGATGGCGCCACTCAATTGCAAGTACCCTTAATTTAACGTTATTACTAGATGAATTTGGCAGAGACCCGTTTAGAAACTTGTCAATGACTTAAAATTCGATGTGCTTCTATTTATTAAAAATTTGATGAGTTTTAAGGCATGTTAACTCCATATTGACGCATATTCTTAACAAAACTATGTTGAGTTAGTTCCTAGATAGATTAATCCTTTATCAAACCAGAGTTATTACTAATTGCATTCCTTGGATGGGCAAATGCATAATATATATGTTCAAAATAGTATCAAACTATTTTAAAAATATGTTCATTTACATTTTGACACTAGGAGACGTCACGCATTTGCAAAGACTCTTAATTTAGCATTATCATTAGCTGAATTTGGCCGAGACCCGTTTAAAGACATGTCAGTGACTCGAAATTCGGAGAGATTCTATTAATTGTATCGGCTTCGGTTCGTGCCACAATTTGTCATACTCACATCATATTATATTTGAACATTAACTCAAACTTGTGTCTATATTTCCACACGACGCATAATTATACTAGGTTATGTTACCTGCAACAAACCATAAGACATAAACAACGGCGTGAATTTCTTACTTACATCGCAAAAGTTACATAATCAAGTAAAACGCACAAAACCGTCTAGTTTTTGCTTGCCTGCTTGCTTGTTGTTACTGTTGTTGCGCACACTGAGCACGAATACCAAACCAGCTGAGCTAAACGGGTCTCTTGCGTCACTCACGTCATTCACCCGGCACCGGTGCGATGACAGTAACATAAGCAACAGACCGGGGCATAGCATTCAAGTGAGGTTAGGTCAACTTATAATTACACGTATCTTCAGAATCTACGTACAATCCACTGAAGTTGTTTAATCAGACTTGAAGATTAAACAATTCCAAACAACTGATGATGAGATGAAATCTTGAAAATGCGCAAATTATAATTAAGCGGCGTAAAAATGTAAACACAAATACCGTCGTGGCTGTACTTTGAGTCTTTGGCAAAAAATGACCTCCTTTTCAAACGCCAGCTGAAAGTAGTCAACAAGACATTTGTGGTTTTTTTCGTTGCGTTTCTACGACGTAGTAACGTGTTGTTTTGGTTGTTTTTTTTTACTTGCTAAAGAAGTTGTTTATGCGCGTTTTGTTGTGGTTTTGATTTTAGGCCCCGTTTGACGCCTGGATTTGGCGTGCGTCCTCGTAATTACGTCGTCAATTACGCACATCTACTCGTCGGTAATAAGCCACCCATAATAAAACACATGGGACTCATTGTCAAGTCATCATCATTGACGACTCCGTTGACTTCGGACTTTTGCTTTGCGTTTATTCACGCTTTTGATTTATTCGAATGACCTTGATTCAATGCTATTGACCTAAGCGAATGGAAATAGTTGTGGTTCATGTTTCTGTAATGTCTGTTTTTCTATGCATGTTTGTCTATGCATATCTGTGTATGCCTACGTCTGGGTATGTCCATTTTTATGGCATTAAATTTCGTTTTTTGTTTTACAATGTTCACAAGGTTATCGCCACTTGATTTACGTTAATTTACATTTAAATGCTGACGATGGAATCTACGCATTTTCTTGTTTCTTTTTTTCTTCGTTTTTTTTTTCAAATGCCCGTTTGTGAAGTTTTGAAACTTTGCAGGAGTGTGTTTTATAGGCTAGCCAGGTCTTTGATTTGCCTAGGTAACGGTCTTGCCAACAGGCAAAACCTGCAATTGCATGCAGTACGTAGCCGAGCAGGCAGGTCGGGCTTGTGACATGGCTAGGCAAGGAGGCAGGCAGCAGGTGTGCGTGGAATGCCAATGCGCTGGATTTTTCCGCTTTTCTTGACGACCTGCCGAGGCCCGCATTCCTAAACTATCTTCGTCTCTCCCACTCAAGGAGACGACTGTATTTTTCTTTTGGCGGCCCGGCCTGCGGTGCGGTGCAAATATTTCACATTCCATAAATATCAGTCACACGCGAATAAATCTCTTTTTTCATAACTATGCGATATTTCTGCCAGGATCAATTTGAAACTATTTGTATTTAAATAACATTATGACGAACTAAGTTATTTTAAAAAATATAAGAAAATTCAAGGAAAAGGCCCACCTGGGCGGGTAGTGCTTCGACTTACTACGCAGTCGGACGGGGTTCGAGTCCCCGAGGTGGGCTCCCACATGTGTGAATTAATTATTTAATTAATTCACACAAAATTCACGCTACAAAAATCACAACAATTACAAATCACACACCAAAAATCACATCAATCGCAATAAGTGCATCTCACGACCACTACAACAAGCAAAAACCATGAGGTAATCTCAACACTCAACAAGGAATCAACACAACACAAAAAAAAATCAACAATAACAACATCAAAAATTATCATGTAAAATATAAAAATAATAAATAAACATGTATCCAGGTTGAAGGACCAGTTAGGTCGATAGCCAGGTCTATGGACCAAATACAATATTATTTATTTTTAAAGAAAAGGTTAGCATGAAGTTAAATTAAAATTGTGTCAACGTTTAATAGACTAAGTTTTATTAAAATTTTCTACTAAAATTTAGTTGAAATACTTGAATTAAATTAATTTAAATTTACTTATATAATATTTAAGTCAAGCCCACCCGGGCAGCTCAGTCAGTCAGTTCTTCGGTTTACCACGCAGTCGGACGAGGTTCGAGTCCCCGGGGTGGGCACTCATTATTCACAATTATTCACAATTACAATTCACAATAATCTTCTTCACCTATAAAAACCACACGTCAAGAGATGAACCACTCTTCTAAAAACACAACACCGGAAAACAAACAATCGCAAAATGTGCGCAATTCACAACACTCAATACATATGATACAACAACAACATCACAATCATAATAATAACATGTAAAATATAAATACATTAGAAACAATAAAAAAATGTAAAATCTGGCCAGGTCTCAGGACCAAAAATACATTTTTTTTTATTTAAGTCGATAAAGATAACAATATTCAAAAGAAAAGAACATAATCCAAAACAAAAGGAACAAAATACATTTAAATTTATCTAGAGATCGCCTTGAATGAAATAAATTCTTTTTTCTACTCCTGTTGTATAATTTACACATTACAGACGGGTGTTCTTAACCGAACTGGTCGAACCTTACTAGCATTGTACGATGCAACCGAAGGAACGTCTTCGCGCCGAAAGTTAGTCGCGTCCCCTATGGCGCGGATCAGACTCGGTCATAAACCTAGATATTTATGCCTTTTTAACAGGCGTGAAAATGCTCGCAAAACCGGCATTTTGGACCGGATGTTTCAGAACAATCATCTCTGTTCACCGTTAGGCTTAGCCTGTTAGTCAAAGATACTGATGCTGGTTATTTCGGCGAATTCATTCAAACATATTTTTGGGTTCACAGGAATCTATATGGTTCGCACTCAACGCATATATAAATTTTCTTAATATTTCAACATTTCTTGACATGTCGAGGTAAATGAAAATTTGAATCTCTACTTGAATTTCCATCGGACAAAGTCTTTACTTTCATACTCTGCTCCTAGACCGTTCCGCCGCACTTCCACCCTCATAGTCTCGACTGAAATCTAGCATTCCTAGAATTCACCTGGTCTAGTAATTGTTAATATTTGGCCGACGGTAATGTCAAATTTGGGACACCCAGTATAAGCTATCCACTTTGAGGCAGTATATAACTTGTGGTACTTAAAAATACAATAGAACACTTACTTGTTGCGGTAACCACCGCTAAACCGCATTTTGACAAGCAGGGAGCCGCCCGAAGTTGTCTACAAATCGTCCTGCACTCCCAAAAGCGATACGAATCACTTCTCTCGAGTTCATTTGATTCCGAAGACCGATTTTCGAGTGCAGGACGATTTGTAGAGGAGGAGTCATTCGCATCGATTTTGGTCTAAAAGTCTCTATTTATTTACATTACGCTTTCTGTCCCAGGGCAAATCTAGAGTATGAATCTATGAGTATGAACGAGACCTAATTTTAAGAAATACATCAGCAGGAAGTAAAATCATACGATGATGACACCCTCTTTTCCTGTTGCGTAGTAAAATGTTGACGCTCTGATCTATTTTAAGCGCTCCTAAAATTAGGTTTTTTGCCTTTTCAGCTCTGATGTGTAAGTAGTAGTAGCATAATACCTAAAATTAGACCGAATTTATGCCAGTTTTGTGGAGCAAGCCGAACAAATGCGTGCGGACCCCCCGACCGTGTTCGTCGTCGAACAGCTGTTTGGCTAATCTCTGTCGCGACGACAACGACGGCGGGCAATGCGATTACGTGCGCCTGACTGATCACACGGGTACATACTTACATTACATACATTCACTCACTTGTAAATATTACCTAATGCATCGCATTGCTGCTGTGGAGTGTTTTTTTTTAATATTCCACGACTAGTCAAGTCGAATTGTGGCCACCGCGCCAGCGAATCGTTATCAACGCTTCAAATTTGACGCGAGGTCACGACGCGTCTGCTCGGAATGTGCAATACGTGATAACCAAACGCTCAAATGAATTAATATGTTATGGCCAGCCATGTGGGACAAGAACTATTAATTCATTCAGTTTTCGATATCTTCACGACTTCCTTTGGCGATTAATTTAAAAGTTTTATGAAAACATTGAAAATAACTGTTTTATGAATGAAATTCCTAACCCTTATTAACTTTTCATTTTTCCTGCTGGTTTTAAATGTATTAATTAAACTGGCGAATTCTTTCCCACTACTCTTTCGCTTTGAAATTGAAAATAAAGTAGTTCGTGTCATGTGTGAGGAAAAATAGGAAATATCATGTGTGAGTGTATGAAGCACGTTTCTCCGTGTGGTGCGTAATTAGAAAATATGCCGTCCACCTATTTAGCTTATGCGGCACGGCGGCGAGGCGTTTGTTTGTTGTTATTTTTAGTTGTTGGATTTTCGTGGAAATCGCGTGCACACCGCGCCGACAGCAGCAGCGGCCGACAATGCAGGCATGCATGACGCTGCTGGTTGGGCTGGCGTCTACGTGGTTTGTTAGTTGGTTTAGTAACATATTTGAGTGTATATATGCAGGCAGAGTGTATGTATGCGGGGCGGGCTCCGTGTCACGTGTTGTTTCGCGGTTTGGCGTTTGATTCCGATTCGGTACCGATTTGCGGTCGCACTTGCCACTCGAGTGGCGCCATGTAATAATAGAATCGTTATTCATTACAAGCCTTGCTGCCTGACTGCGACTGCCTGTGCGTCGTGCATGCGCCACACGAACCACACGCGAGCCAAACGCGTCGGGCTGACAATGAGTGCACTTGCAAACTTACAAGTATGCATAGAGCAGACCAAGTTTTGGATAACTTAGTTTTGGGTCTTTTGTGTTAATAATTCCACTGAACAAATAAAACCATCTCTTCTGCATTTATCATGAATACAACATTTCTTAAAAATATAGAGATTCCGATAAATATCCACATGTCTATGTTTTTTTTAAATACTTATATTGGCATAACAATACAGATAATAGCTATAACATGTAAATGTCGATATGTTCGATAATTATCGAAAAGCGATATTGAGATTTCCTATTATTGATATGTTAATATAATATATAGGAATCATCAAAAACATCAATATCGATTAATATCGAAAGTGGATAAACATATTTCGATAAACATCGATACTTTGTTTCTAGGTTCTACAAAATATTAGACGATGTTATCGTTTGTTTAATAATTCTCTCAAAATTCAAGTAAAATTTCGTAAATACTTCATAGTTTACTCATTTTTTTTCACCACTGCTGTTATGTAAATTACAAATCCTGCGAATTACATGGTATATTAATAGCAGGTCGTTTATATAAAATTTCTAAGATCTGGGGAAAACGGCATTGCGTAAGCATCGCGTAAACAGTGAATAACACGGTGATTCATACCCAAACAATTCGCATTCTATTCTTGATTCCAATTACAACCTGCAACAACATGCAGGCCAGGCCGACATGCAGGACATGCTGTTTTAGCCACGAATGATAACAGGCGAACGCCCTCTGCGCGGCGACGCACCCGACTAGGGGTCGCCGCCACGCCCAGCAGCTGATTCGTCTGTCGGCCTGTCGATGTTTTGGTGGCCACCACAAGCCCCCGCACAGCCTGCTGCCGACGATTGTATACAGCGCATGGTGGCGGCTATGGGGGGCGCACGTTACGTCACACGCTGCTGACCGACGCGACGTACGCGATTCAATAGAGGACAGGGCGAGGCACGCTATACTCACTTATCCTACTTGCCCTGGGTGGGCTTAGTGATGCCTCTCTCTCTCTCGCAGTCTCAGTCTCTCTTACTTCCACTATGGTGCTCTCCTTTCCTGCTGTCCTGCGCTCTACCTGTTCAGAGCACAGTATTGTACACTGCAAACCACTCGAGTTACTACGTAGTACACTGTTGGGTGTAGGGGTCTGGTGGTTGGCATGTTATGTGGCAGGGTGGAGAGGGGAGAAGAGAATGGGGGAACACGGGGATGCGCGTCGAGGTCGAAAGAAAATCAATACTTGCAACAAACGGCGAAAGAGGAGCCACAGCAAGAGCGGCAGACGTACGAGGAGGGAGGACTAGGGCGGTGGCGAGAGGCTTTTAAGTTGTTGGAAAATGCGTTTTATCAATTTTCCACCCTATAGCATACTACCCTCGGGCATACGAGGGCAATAAACGGTCTATTTAGTACATAACCTTAGCTTTCATATTGGTATAACCTATTAACTCTGAAACTCTCCACGGTAACTCTACATAACCTATATCTAGACATAATTGTAAGCGCAGTATTTGAGGTTATATTTCTATACAATTTATTGTTATATTGGGAGTTTAGGGAATGTTTCCAGAAAAGCCTTTGAACCCCAACTACAACAGTATCGATCGATCAAAGTCCTGCCACCATTTTTCAACAGCAGTTGAAAACTGAGTATAGGCTAGCAGCTGTTTGCCTAATTGTCAGCTGACGGTTTAAAGTACTTTAAACCTGCCACAAAGAAATTTCCTATTTAAATTTTTACTTTTTTTTATAGATTATGCTTATCTCCATTGATCTCGTATCTATCTATCTTAATCCGAAATAAATAGTTGAGATTAAAGATGGTCAATAATTATCCTAAAGAACTGTGAAAAAGTTGGTAGGTTTACCACTTTTTGCAGGAATTGCTATGATTTACATAGTGTTTCATTGAGTTAAATTGTAGGAATTGGTCAGGTTTTTGCATAATGTTTCATTGATTTGCATTGCATTGCCTTACATTGTACTACCTTACTTTATAATACTTTACATTGTAATATTTTACATTGTATTGCCTTGCATTACACTATAATTCCAAGGCGTTCGACGCTTGGCAGGCCTGCTTCTAACCTTGGACATCGTGCCGGCGCCACCTGGTCGCGCGGACGAGCGCCGGCCGGCCGGCATGTTGCAACAGGCCTGCTAGTATGAGCGGGGAACCAGCCGTGCCTGCTGACGCTGCGTCGCTTCCAACAATCTGCCCTGCCGCATCACTTCTCCACCGTAAAACGCCTGCGCATGTTCATCCGCGCCCTGCTGCCTATCACGCACCGTGGTGGTCCCTGTCCCTGCCTCCACACGCGCAGCCGACTGACTCCTGCCAACGAGCCGATTCCCGCGCGTACATATTTGAGCCGAGCAAGCGTCAGCTGTTTCGACGCGAGCGCGCGCGATTCATGTTTTTGCGATCAATTTCACGCCGCTGCGGATGTATGTGGTCGTTGCGTGGTGGCGCAACGATTTCCATACCATCCTGTCGTGAACAGTAGAGCGCCACATGTCGAGCAATTGCTTTGCAATTGTGCCTTTTGTCAATTACCCACGCAACTGGTTGTTCAAAAATCGACTGAAATTTGTAATTTATACCGATTTTTAAAGGAATCTTTAAAAATGCCTGTTTCAATGGGTTAGGTTTAATAGGTTAGATATTGCGTTTAATAGGTTAGTTAATGCGTTTAATAGGTTAATTAATGCGCTTAATAGGTTAATTAATGCGTTTAATAGGTTAGCTCATGCATTTATTATTTAGGACATATTAACATGTTAAGAAAGGTTTAATAATAGTGTAGGTTTTAGGTTATCAAGTTTAATGAATTGTTCAAATAATAATTGAATGCCTGTTATTCAATTATTGTTTGTGACGATATATTAATAGGTTAAACTGGATACATAATAGATAAGGTTATGAAATGCTTTATTTATTGTTATCGTATCATTATGTTTAGTAATCCTGCAATTATTATTGGTAAGTCAGATATACATATTGAACGATTAAATACGTTCAAGCATACTTGAGTTGAAAGATAAAACTGCATTCAGCAGGAATATAATTTTCAATTGAAACGTTCGAAATTCCGACGCGTGGTGGCGCCAGCGTCTGGCCTCCTGCTCTTGCTGTTACTGCTGAATTTTGCCACTCTGCCGGCCGGCCGGTGTTTTATAAAGTGGCGCGCTGCGCGTCGCACACATGCGATTTTCTCGCCAACGAACTCTCGCTGTAATTCGAAACTTTGCTTAGCGTGCCTTTCCGCTCCTCTGTACGTCTCGCCCCACCGCATCAGCGCCAGCGTACTGCTGCTTCCTCTCGACAAACGCGCGTATTATCCGCTGCGGTGTGTGTTGTACAGGATGTGAGCGCCGATGCCGGCCGGCCGACAAGCAGGCCTGTTGTATTATTGCTATTTATAGAACAGACTCACCTTACCAGTTTTTTTCCTCCTGCGACGCGCAACGCCACGAAATTATCTCATTGCGTGTCTGGGCTGCAGGAGACGCTGGTGCTGCTGCTGCTATTGCTGCTAGCAGCGCTCTTTGTTCTTCCGTCGCGTGCGCTTATCCTGCAAACGGTGTGCATGTGTATATGTATTTCACGGCGGTCGCAGCAGTGCGCAGCGGCCGCACAAAGCGAAAGATCTTTAACTTTCTTCTTGTGTGTTCACCGCACGATTCGGCGTGTTTTTAAAAGGAATTATTCCACCTGCTTTGCTAATTCGCGAAGAAATTCATCCTTCCTTTATTAATGTTTCCCTGAAATTTATTGACATAGTTTTTTATTTTTTTATTTTTTTGTATATATTTGTCAATTCCTATCTTAATTACGATTAAATATTAATTAAATATTTTTTATTTGCAGGCTGCAATTCTTCAACAAACAGCCGAATACATCTACGCGTTAGAACAGGAGAAGACTGTCTTACTCTCGCAGAATTGCCACCTCAAAAGATTGGTACATCAACATGAAGGCGGCGAGCTACCACCGAAGAAACGCAAGACGGAGACATCAATCATCTCCGCCATTTCCGAATCATCTGATGAAGGCCTCGGTTCGATGTCCCCGGAGATGAGTGGAAGCGCCGTGAACAGCGCCGAAAAAATCGCCGAACTGCAACTGGCGTTGGAGCGCGAACGCCAACTGCGGTTGGCCGCCGAAGAGGCGCAACATCAGCTCGAATCGCAGCTATACCAACAGCCCATCTACCACGTCGAGGAGCAGGACGATATCAGCCTGCAGATTGTCACCGCCGAAAGCGTGCCGAGTGTCGGCCACACACAGACCGTGGTCTGCTCGCCGCTTAACTCGCGCAGCTCCAGCCCCACGCCCGCCTCGCCCGAGCACCAACAACAACAGCGTCTCCCCAGTGTCCTCGAGGCGGCCATCAAAGCCGAGCCGAAGGTGGAGGTCGAACGACTGCCGTCACCCAGCCGCGAATGCACCGCCGGGGACACCACCGACGGCCCCACGCGCATCTACGTGTCGAACACGTCGCGCCAGAATCTCGAGACGATCGTCGAGGCCATCCGCCACTTGGAGGGCGATCACATGTTTGGAGATGAGCCGCAGCAGCAGGCGCAGGAGGTGCCGCTTGCGCTCATTACCACGCGCACCACGACGACGGTGGCCGCCGGTGGCGAGACCGTGAAGATTGAGCTGGCGCCGCAGTCGGCGCCCTTCATCGACTTCCATCATACGCCAGCGAGCATACAGCACCAGCAGCAGTCGCGACCGGGCGTCATCGTCGGCAAGCAGGCGGCGCTCTCGTGATTTGCGCCCGGATTCTTTTTATACCAGCGACATAATTAAGCACACCGAATAGGAATCACAGCTGAATTTATTACTACGTTCTGTTTCACAAACACAACCAATAAAAGAAAGAACTTCGGATGAACCTTCAAGCCCCACACACCTACGAAACCATAGATTACGCGCAAATACGCGTACAACAAACTGTATTAAGTGTCGAAAAAGCCTGCATGCAAACAAATCATGCAGAATTAGTGCTAAATGACTGTTTCAAAATTCCAACAAATTTCACAAACTTTTTTTTATAATTTCAACTACAACCATTTGTTATTAACGGATTACAAATATAAACAAACGAAAGCAATAGCGATGAAAATATCAAAGGTTAATTGATAAGCAAAAAGAAGCAAAACCAAGTATGAAGATAAACGAAGAAGATATATCGCAAACGAAATAGCAAACAAACTGTTACTTTGCTGTTTACATTAATTATTATTATTTTGTTACGTTACGTTACTTAAAAACCGAAAGTTTCTTTTAATTTTTCTTCATCTGAATGCTTACAAAAAATAGAAAAGAATAATCTTTGCATGGAGATTTCTTAAATACACTAAATCCTAGCGAAATACATTACATTTAAACAAAAGAAAAAATGTATTTACATTATTTTAGTAGCGAAAAATCAATTTTTAACAATGATATGCAAAGATGGAAATCGTTTTAGGTTTACTTAGCTTCGCAAAAATACACATGATAAAAGACTAGAGGAAAATTATTGGAAACGCCAAAAACATATTTATATTGATGAAAATGAGAGTGGTAAGAGAGGTATCGTTGTCGTATTATTCTAATATTATTATTATTATTCATGAGAAGTGTTTATTAATATTGTAAGAGTATAAGTAAGAATTTTTCTATAATTCATTCACACATAGTAGTACAGGTTAGAAGAGAAGAAAGAAAACACACAGACGATAAAGATGATGATGATAATGGTATGTTGGAAGTGGAAGGAAATAAAATTGGGTGGGAAAGTCGTCGACGTTTGGTGTTTATTACGACGGTCGCGATTTTCCAAACATTCACAAGCCCAATAATCAATCGATAGCGCAACGTTTTTGTTCCTTTTTTATTATTAGTTATTACTGTACATATTTGATAGATTTATTTACTATTACGGATAACTATTGTCATACTATGGTAGTATAGGCTAACTGAAAAATGAACCTATTCATAATTGGTAAACATTTCGTAGCGATAGGCATGCTTGAATTGTGTGCGAATGTGCGATGATGAATACGTTGCATGAACGTATGTGAGGATGTATGATCGTAGATTTTCTAGCCTAAACAAGAGGAATTTTAGCTCCTGAAGAAAACTTTGGATTCATTCATAAAAAAAAACATTCACACATAAACACACCGCGCGGAAATTTCGATTGCGTACGACGGAGAGGAAGAGGAAAAGAGTGTATTTCCTGTTCCTCTCCGTTAATGAAAACGAGAAGCATGTAAATATTTTACATACAAACGTTTAATAAAAAAAGCGAAGGAAAATCGGAACGGAATTTAAAGTTGATAAAATGAAAGGTTTTTTGAACGGATATGTGAAATCGGTATACGTATTTAATCGATCTTTGATATTATGAAACAAAACACGTTTGTAAAAAACAAATATTTTAATTGTTTTCGTTACTCTTGAAGAGAATATTTTCATGAGAATTCGATGCATTCATATACGGAGTCCTCTTAGCGAAATTTATTGAATATATTTACATATTGTATCTACTAGCTGCATAGTTACATTTCGCTTCCAATCATGCACTTGTAAATGAACTGGGGACAATTTAGCTTAAATTTTGGACATTTTTTGTCGTACTTGGTCATTTCTGATCTTATTTTGGTCACTTCTGATCTGATTTGGTCATTTTTGATCATTTTTATTAAATTTATGCTAATATGTACTGTTTTCTACGGTGTATGATTGGAAGTTTTCTTGCAATTTTCGAGCCGATGCATACAACCTGAAAGAATTAAAATGTTTCGTACAATTTTACAGACTTTTTGTTACGCTGGTGTTTTCCGATTAAAACGTTTGTTTGTTTTAGATTAGCACAAATGAGCACTTGATGTGTTTTTCCTACTTAAAACATTAAAAACGGGAAATTTTTGCGAGTTTAGTAACGAAGTAAATTGTGCATAATAATTAAAAAAGCGTCTAGGCAATGTTCGCATTTAAGTTATGGAAAATGAAGAAAACACGGATTGATGGACTGGGAAAAAGTAAGCTAATCAGACTGACAGAAAACTAAACTTGCAATTGGTGTGGTAACTTTTTTAAACAGTTAGCAGCATTTTTCTCCTTTCCTAAAGTTAAAACTAAAGGAAATTCCAGAGAATTGAAGAAAACTAAAGAGAACTAAAGAAAAACTTTGAAATTTCTGTGTGATATTTATCTTTAATGGTGTGAAAATTTCGTAGAGGAATTTTAATCGGTTTAAAAATTAAAACAAATTGTTGGTAGGCAAAAATTCAAGTTATACGACGCGGGACGCATTTATTTGGAATTTCGTGTGCAAAGACAGTGGCAATCGGTGAAACACTTCTATTATGCCACTTTACAATTACTCATATACTTGTAACATTTGATGAAACAATATTAAGTAAACTTTTAAGAATAATTGCAAATGTACGATAAGTGAATACAGTTTAGCAGGTTGAAATTAAAGTTCCTCAAAAAAGAATGCAAAGATACAGAAGATCGAGGTTCATCAACCCGAAATGCATTTTCAAGAAAACTCAATTTGAAAATTGAAAAACTCTTTTTTGAAATTCCACATTTAAAAAGGGAGTTTTCCAAAAAATCTCATCAAAAGTCCAATTGATTTTGAATAAAACTTGTATTCGATTGAACTGTTGATGCAATATAATGCAAACTATCGAAACTTTGTAAGTACTAAGTTGTCTTACCGTTAAGTTCGATTTGAAACTTGAAAAAACTGTTACGATTTGAAATGAATTGACATTTTGACAACAAAAAGGACTGATAGATTATAACGATACACTTATAAATTATTAACAAACAAAAATGCGCTAGCTACTATTTACTAGTTTGGAATATTTGGTAACGCTGTTTGCGTGTGCGTGGTCTGTGTGTGTTTTGATGATTTTTAAGTTGTTTTTTGAATGGGTATTTGATATGGTGATGAAGAAGGATACTATGAAGGAAATTGTGCATGGTTTCTGCTGATTGTCGCGAGCATATGAATATGATTATGATTATTCTGGCTGCATTGGATTCGTATTTTTAGGACAGGTTTTTTAGGTAAAAGAAAACAGTAAGCAGTAAGCGTAAAACCTATTAAACTAAGTGAAACGTGAACGCAATGCGAGAAACACACATACACTACTTACAGAAAAAAGGGAAAAATGCAATGTTTCACATTCATCTCTTCATATAAGTTGCATTATACGATTTATATGCGCCTCCCAAACACAGGTTGAGAACCACAGATTGAAAAACAAAACAAAAAATGTTTTCTGGCAAGTTTTTTTTATTTCCTTTGATAAATTTGAAAATATGTACATCTTACTGTGATTGTAATTGTAATTTAAATTAACATTTATTCATAATTTGTACGGAATCGTTTGTTGGGTTTATTTTTTCGTTTTTTTCTCTTTTGCAAACGCTCTCCGTGTGTGGTGTGTTCATTTTTTTATTGTGCCGACGAACGTTTGCGTTCTGCTCCCCCCCAGAACTTCGCAGAAATTGACAAAAATATATGCAGTATTATATCAATTATTATTATACTATTAATTAGAATTTAATGAAAGGTCGTTGATAAACATTTAAAATATATAAACTAATGCCCTAGTGAAAATGTTAGATACGTTTTTCTGGGGGGAGGACGCCCGAAATTCGTTCGTTGTCGCCAATTTGGAACACACGTGGCGTTTTTTACTTCATTTTCTTCTCGAATATTACGCATAAATTGCTCATATTTGATGCCCGTTCTACAAATTCTCTCCCACAACACCCCAGAATCTACGAAAACATGTAGACTGCCCGTTTGTTGGCGATTGTAACACACGATAACATTGTACGAAACGTTTTACTTGTTTCCTTTCGCTGCGCTGGTGTTTGCGGATGTGCAGAGGCAAGAGAGTGCCGAATTTATTGTTTTTTGTTTTAAGTTTACCTTTCATTTTTGCGATTATGTTTTTAGACTGCATTAATATCAGCCGTTCATATTATATCTTATCACGAAGATAATTGTAACAATTTGGAACCTTTGTTTTCGATTTATTGTAATTCCTCCTCTGTTTACCTATATTTTCCTTTTATTTTATCATAGAAAACGCAAACATGTAAAAATTATGATTAGTTGGGATTTTTTGCGATGTTTTTCATTCTTTTCATTTGTTTTGTATAATAACTATCTTTTTTGTAATTTTTTTTTATAAATAAAACGCCGAAAGATTATAATTTTGATTTTCACGAAATGAGGATATTGTGCGAACGGCCGCAAAAAGTAACACGTTTTCTGTGCTTGTATTCATAATGTCATGGAAATATTACAATAAATGAATCATTTGTCCATATGTAGTTGGGTTTTATGTTCCTATTTTATTGCCCATTATAGTATTTCCAGAAAGGCTATTTTCAGGCAAGAGAATAAGTAATTATCAGTTGTTGTTTTATTGTATTTGTTAACGAGGGTCCAAGTTATGCAAGAGGATCGTAAAATAAAATTATGTGTAAATTCTATAAATACACATGCTTTTGTGAATATTATATATTAAGCTTGTCATTGAAACTTAAATTATATAACTTTAACTTGTTTCTTGGTCTTCTATAGATTTAACGAGGATTCAAGGATTGTTTTGCGTTTTTTCAGTTTCCCAATAATATGAATTAAAATGCAATCCTTACGACAATCATTTTTCTAATGGAAAGTCCGTCGATGTCGATGTTACGACAAGTAAGTAATTAATTAACTATAGTTTGTAGCAAATATTAGGGCAAGTCATTTTTCTGAGACCAACGATGTCGATGTTATGAGATTCAACTTCAACGATTTATATATAAAATCACTTCAAAGTAATTAATGAAAAAACCTTGAGCAAATGTTTGTAGCAAATACCTGATTGGATGAATATATCACTTGTATACATGGACGATGGCAAATATAAGTAAAATCTGTAAGAAGTAATTTCATTTTTTCTGACGTCTGACAATTGTCGACGTAATTAGATTCAACTTTCAAGCAATATAATTTTGCTTCCCAGTAGGAAATCGATAAACAAGAATTTGTAAGAAATTTCACCCTGAATCGAATGGTACATGATTTATATTCCTATAATTAAAGGAAATATAAATAAAAATCTTTAGGAGAAGTTATTTCTCTGACCGATGACGAAATTATTAGGCCCAACTTCCATGATTTATAATATCACTAACAAGTATTTAATCCAAAAAATGTTACAAGATTCTGTGACAACTTTTATTCCGCATCGATTAGTGTAAGATTTCTATCATAGACACATGGCATTTAAAAATAAAAGTGTAAACATTAGGACTAGTCATTTCATTTCATTTTTCTAACAACGAAAATGTCGATGTTTAACTAAAGTCGTGATGGAGTAATCAAGACGCGCACGCCAGCACTTGGTGATTTTTCGCATGCTCGAGATCTGCTAAGGCCTTTAAGAATTCTTCGTGCGCTGTTCATACTGTTATGTTATGCAAACAACAAAGCATAAATAGTAATTTTTCCTTTTTGCCACATAAAACAAAGCACTCTTGAGAAAACCAAAAATTTATGCAATATTAACCATTTTTATAGATACAAGCAGAAGCTCTAAAAACAATCAAACAAAATAAGAATGCTATATGTAAGACTCGTAATAATCAATTATTCATATATTTTTACAACGTAAATCTTTAAATAAAATAACAATCGCATTTGTAATTGCAATGATACAATTCAAAAACCATCTTCAATCAAATATTGTGTATATCTGAACCATCACAGAAATTACAACAATCTTACAAAACAAATATAAATAAAGCATAAAGGTAAATACAATGCCTATCAATAATTATTCCTCGCAAATTCCGATGTATCATATATACAAAGCGCTGGAGTCAACTTTGTTGTCTATAACCTCAAATTCAACAGGCCGGCCTGCGTGTTCCTCTCTAGTCACGGTTGAACATCGTGCAAGAATTTGAATTGACAATTGGTTAGTGCCGTTGTGGCACACGTGTAAAATGAACGATGATGGTAACATCTTCACGGAATTCCTCACCGAGCATAATGCACGTCGGCCGGTGGTTAACGTCGTCGCCAGGAAGCGCGAACGTTTCGCTCGACTCCATCACATGCTCCTAAAATGTGTTTTTGTGCAAAACTACGACAAAGGATGGCACGTGGGTTCGTATATGCGACGCCTCCTCGAAGAAGACGAATATCCTGATGAGCACGTCGCTCAGCCACTCGAGACAGTCTTCCAGTATCTGGACGTTATCATCGCAATGTGCACATATGAATCTCAACGTGATCTACAGGATTGCATTCGTTTCTGCGAGGAAAGTATTGAAACATGTGGAATAATGTATCCCATATTGTTTAAAATTCTAGCTGGATGTTATCTTAAACTGCATCAGTGAGTGTTTTTATAGTAACTTTAGATATAAAGAGAAAATTCTATTAAAGTATCTTCTGAACTTTATTTTTAAATGTTCACTGTATTTTAGAAATTGGTTTGATTAAGAAATTAAAAAAAAATGTTTCAGGCTTAAAAAAGCAACTTCAACAGTCAAAAAAGGTCTGAAATTCATCATGAAAAACTTTAGAGAAATCGAGGATGTTCAGTTAATGGAGAAAGATAAGAAAAGTTTGTTTGTGATACGAAGATTGGGTGACAACACTGGCACACATATATTCTTCGTCCTGTATACTTATAGCAATTTGTTGAATATGGATGTTAATGAGACTGTGCAAACTTTCGTGGAAGGTCGAGCATCACCATGTGAATTTCAAGCACTCAAGTCGATGCTTCAAACGCGGTTTGACTGCTGTTATGGGTCACAACTAGGCCATGTTTTGAATCAGCAGATGGTGTTTATGAGTATTAACGCTATATTCACAATGAAGAATTACTATAAACTCTTGGAACCGGTGTGCCATGAATCGCATCATGTAGGTGCCCATTGCAGTATTATGAGGGTGGTGGTGAACTGCGATGAATGGAATGAAGTTATTTTTGTGCGCGGTTTCCAGGAGCTTCACCTGGCTTTCAAGTTATGTCCAGATAGATTATGTTATGATACTATTTCAAATGAGGATCGCATAGAAACGCCTGGAATTAAACTTCCTAAAAGGTAAACTTGTTAAACTTTTTTAATTAAACTTGTATACGATCTTAATTCAAGTTGTAACTAATAAATTTGGATTTCCTATTAGGCACACAAAAATAACATTTCCTATTGGCAAACCACGTCGATTGCCTCCCATTGCAGCATCGCGCTATAAAGGGAAAATGTCAATATTTTACACAAAGTCACTCCTTCCTCTTCTCGAACAAATTATCCGACACATGCGTTTGGACTGCGAGGTCCTCATTCTCTACCACGAGCTCCTCGAAGGCTCGGTACCGGCCTACAAACTTTTCGAACGCATGGAAACGACAAGTATTCGCATCTTAACGATACATCGGCGTTGCAGTACGATGTTGGGTAGTCGTACACCGCTGAACACACGCAAATTCCTTCGCTATCATATGAGGTTGATCACGAAAGGCCTAATGCAATGGCGGAGCTATATCCAGGTGTTTGTCCGAGGCTCCATGGCAAAATGCGTTCCAAAACAACGTATTCAATCGCTGAACGAACTCCTTTGCGTGATGCGCAGCGATGCTGAAGCGTTCTACGACTCGCTGCGATTTGAGCTCATCGATGCTCAATTAGACGAGTTGTTGGATGAAGACTTTGAGGGCGATAGTAGCATCGGTTATATTGGCGAAAATAATAATGATTCGCTCTATAATCCTATCGCGAAGGCTACGAAAGGAACGCAGACTAGTTATGGTAAATTTTACCGCTCGAAGCAGACGCAAACGCAGACGGATAAATATTGTTCGGAGGAGCAGATTGCGGCGTTGGAGGCTGCGCTCGCGAGGGAGACTGCGAAGCTGGGGGATATCGAGTTGCTTATGGGCGTGATGAAGGAGACGAAATGTCAGTACATGGAAAATCATAATAGGACGGTGAAGGCGCTTAAAAAAGAGGTGGGGCAGACTCGTAGGGCTCTTTCGGAGAGGAATCAGGAGATAGCACAACAGAAAACTCAGGTATGTTAAAAATTATTTTGAAATTTCGTCTTTTTAATTCATTAACACGTTTTAATGTGAGTTTTTTAAAGTTAGGGAAAGGTTTATTATTTTGCTCATAATTAGATATTTAAACACGAAAAAAGAAATAGAAAAATACCCAAAACGAGAATATTCATAAAAGAAAACAGTGAAACCTGCCATTTACGGAACTTATGTATACGGATTGCTGCCTACAATGACTTAATTTATGTAAATTGTGTGGAATCAGATTGAATACTTGGAGTCTATCGGAATATATAATATGGGGAAGGGGATCCCAAGCCCCCCCCCCCCTCCTAGAATCTTGTTTTTTTAGCGATTTTATCGCAACGCGTACTGATAATATACTTTTCTTGGCATTTTCTCCATCCCTGACAGGCATGTGTTTACCTTTGCTGCATCGCACTCACTTGTATTCACTTTTCATATGGGGAAACCTTTCAACAACGGAAGAATAGGTTGGTCCCGTGACTTTCCGTATACGGCAGCTTTCAATGTTCTAAAAAATAGAATAAGATTGAAAATACCTGTACTTTTTTCTTTTCATGTATCATAAGATTGAACAACTACAAAGTAATTTATCAAAACTGAATAAATCATATTCCCACGCCGTAAAACCACCTGAAGAATCACCGAAAGTATCCACAAAGAATATCGTCAAAGAAAACGAGAAGCTCCAAGTACTAAATGCGAATATTCAGGCTGAAAATGAGAGTTTACGGAAGCAACTCGCAGCTCTCACCGAGGAATTTGACAATATTAAGGCAAGTCGTGATAAGCTTGCCGATGAAAAGAGCTTACTCGAAAGTAAGCTGAAGGAGAAGTCCGATCAGTATGACGAACTTTACGGGATGTGCTGTTTGAACATGGAGACTGAAGAAAAATTGAAGCAGAAAGAAGCAAAATTGTAAGTTTTATTTCCG
Source organism: Mimaenictus wilsoni (assembly GCA_027575185.1). Classification (NCBI taxonomy): domain Eukaryota; kingdom Metazoa; phylum Arthropoda; class Insecta; order Coleoptera; family Staphylinidae; genus Mimaenictus; species Mimaenictus wilsoni. The sequence continues at coordinate 10,272 of JAODAC010013878.1, read as the reverse complement.
ATTCTAGATTATAATAATTCTTCAAACTCGGTTAATTCTCTATATATATAAAAAAAACTTTATGTAATCTAATTATTTTTGAAGGGTTCAAATAAAAAATGTTCTTGGACTCAGCGTACGAGGCTGTGTTGATGCATTTATAGAGAAAATAACAAACTATCGAAGACGCTGTGAACGAATTTACAGCGAACTTACATCGTATTTTTACTTGTGTACGCCGAATGTGAACAATAAGCAAATGTGCGAATCCAATCAGATGTTCCTTGCCTCATTGGCGCGACAACTTGATCGTAATATGCATTTAATCATTGTAAGTTTTTTTTAAATTTTAATTATTTACTTTTATTCATGTGTTCGGGTCAATTATTCACAAAAATGCGCAATTCGCGAGTTTGCAGTGCGAAGTTTGTCGTTTCCTTATGATTCGGTACTGTGTGTTGATGATTAATTGTCCCGCCGGACAACATGACACATAACCGCCTATATTTTTGATAAATTTATATTTTTAGATGATTAAGGACGACATTAATGACGAATCTCTTAATAATATCGAAGCGTTTGTAAGGAATTTGGACTGGAAAGAGATGTTAATGCGTATGGAAGAGTTTTCGACTGCGCTTTTTAATCAGTATGTACAATCACTTAATTCGAATATGTCGCTATACACGGCGTTAAATCATGCGTTGGTAGAGAATGCTCGACTCGTAAATCAGAATCGCACAACGAATAATACGATGCTCATGGAACCGGAGAGTTTCTGCCGGCCGCATTACCACCAACAGAGTTATCCTGACCGTGGTGGGTTTACACCCAAGGTGACGACGTCACAAGTTGCTGCATTCGGTGCGATTGGATCGAATCGGCCGCATAACTCGTGGTCGATTGGGGTGCGTTCACAAGCGTCTGATATTCAAGATCCGAATACGAAGACTATACTCTCTCAAATCGGACATGCTGTAAATTTAGCAAAGAATACCTCTCATGGTTATATTGGCACTAGTACTGTGGGTACATCACAAGGGTTAGATCCTAGTCAAGGGGTGATTCGACGAGCTTCGAATCCTAGCCCGACTTTGGATAATCATCAAAGCGGATTGGATGCTGCATATCGGCCGAGAATGGAACCAACCACGTCATCTATGAAGGAAAACTTATCAGCTTCAGAGGGCCCTGAATTTGCTAATGCTAAATATCGCGATATTTTTCTGGCGATTAAAAAGCGCTTCCCGACAGCGTTACGGAATGATTTGATAAACGCTTTGAATTTTCTCGGAAGAATGAATTCAAACATGCACAAAATGTCGATGGAGAATATTTTTATTAATGTTGCTAATTATATCGAGCGACAAATGCAGTAAGTGTTTAATTTTTAATTTTTTTATTTAATTTTTAATTTTTTTTTTGTTATTTGAGTTTGGTTTGTGCGAAATTCTTTTCTAATCCTAAAATTGTTTTCAGAATTCGTTTAAAAGCCAGCGAAGTCTCTGAACGTCCATCCGAATGTACGAAAGATGAAGTTTGCTCAATTTGTTTTGAAAATATGAATGTAACGGCAACGATTACATTGAAATGTCAGCACGTTTTCCACGAAAAGGTATAATTTTTACATGTTATTGTTTCTTATTGATAATTAATACGTAATATCTGTTTCTAGTGTTTAAAAATGTGGATACAACAGAATAGTATTTGTCCAATCTGTCGTCAGTTTGCTACGTTGAACTAAGGACAATTTTTGACTGAATTTACCGGTATTTTTGATAAATTTACTCATTTTCTACACTAATCAGTATTAATGTGATTCAGACAGTGTTTTTCTAGTGACTAGCTAGATTTAATCTATCACAGTTGTAGTAGTAAGTGCCTGATTCTGTTTGACAGAATTGGAGATTTTATTTACTGTTTTCGTTTAGTTGTAACTTTTTCAGAAGTTTAAGAATATGTTTTTTGGAATGTTTGCTTCCAATCACCATAGAATTAATATTTTTCGTTACCTATTTAAAGTTAATGTATATACATACAAAATACAGCGTTTGATATTTTTACAAATAACAATTTTTTATAATAATCAAGTTTTGTTTCTTTTTTTCGATATGTATATTTAAATGATGGTATAATGTGTTGCATATTAGAAACAATATTTGTACGTTTAGTTGCATATGTTAACTATATAATCTTGTGTAAATTGGTTGCATATATTATGTATAATGTGTTGCCTATCATAATAATCATGTACATCGTGGATGCTAAATTTTCGAGTTACTAAAAATGACTCAGTTTTGGAGCTTAATTCTCTTGCAAGTAGAAAGTGATAACAAAATGTAATAAAATGCAATATTAGGTAGTGGATATTATCAAAAATGTTATCACAACTAGGATTATAGCTCTATCAAAAGTAGTATTACCAAATAAGAATTGTTATTCTGTACAATTTATTAAGAACCTGATTGGTTGACGTCAAATCATCAGATCGCATGGCCTCACTCTGATTCGCCGGCATTCAGTGTTGTGATCTCGATGTGGTGTGCGCACGTTACCGTTCTACGTCTCGCGCCACTCGTTGTCTGGAATAGGTCATTTTTTTCCCTAAACATTGTTTTCGATGATAGATTACCTACATCTGGTGCGCACCTAGTGATAAACACACGCCGAAGATGGGCGACAACAATCAGTACGCCGGTGACACGGTGGACGAGTTTAATTTAGGCGAGCTGAGTGGTATTGACGGTAAGTGCCCAAAGCATTGCTTCAAAAATCATTTCCAATTGGACAATGACTTACAATTGGATGTAATTATGAATCTGTGCGTCTGCTTTAGATTTAATTATGAACTGCAGCAATGAGATTCTCACGAATGACTTCTTCGGAGATGAATCATTCCTTTCGTCGTTGGGCAGCCCTATTGACGAGAAGATGATGAATTTACTTGATGATTTAGACAGCAGTGGTGTGAACACACAACAATTGCATCATCAACAGCAATTGCAACAATTACAACATTCGCCAGTTTTACCACCAGCCTCACCGCTTGTGAAACAAGAAGGAGCCTATGCGAAACCGGAAGAGTTGTATTCTCAAGTGCATCAACTTCCACAGGAACAACAAGTGCGACTTGTCAATCCTGTTTTTAGCCATCCAAATTCTCCGAATATTTTGCCTAATATTCAGCCGCAGCCTGCAGTACAAGTTCCTGCACTTCAGAAACCTCTTAAAGTGAAGCCAATCAAGCCGAACCAGATTCAACCTGCTCAACCAGCAACTGTTATCATCTCCTCACCAAGTTTGCAAACAACTGGTGATCAGCTAATCTACTCTCAGCTACAAGGAAGTCCTTTGATCATTCAATCGCAGGGTCAGCAAAAGAAGAAACCACAGAATATTGTCGTGCAGAATATTGGTCAATTGGATACGAATATGCAGCCTGTTATTTTGCAAAAACTTATTAAGACCGAATCAAATCAACCAGCAATCCAACCGACTGTTATGTATACAACATCAACTACAACCAGTGCTCAGCAAGTGCATTTAATTAACACAAACGGGCAACTTTTCACAACAGGAATACCACTTGTTTTAGACAACGAGAAGGTTGCAATTAACCGCATGCCTGTCACTGGAAAGGAGCCTAAAGTTAAAGAGGTAAAACGGTCTGCCCATAATGCGATTGAGAGGAAATATCGCACGTCAATCAATGATAAAATCATCGAATTAAAAAATATCATTGTTGGAGAAGATGCTAAACTAAACAAGTCTGCGATTCTACGTAAAACAATCGACTACATTCGTTTTCTACAAAACAGCAACGCCAAGTTAAAACACGAGAACTTTACGTTGAAGATGTCGGCGTCGAAAAATACGATCAAGGATTTACTCGTTTCTGGTGCGACCACAGAAGATTTGAAGATGTACTACGAACCATCACCTCCACCTTCGGATGTATCTTCATCGTCACCAACACATTCTATTCCTGGTAGTCCGGAATATAATCAGATGAAGTACGACAGTGAGGATGAACATATGGGTATCACGAAGGGCATGCTTGATCATTCCAAGATTGCGATTTGCATGTTTATGTTAGCGGTGATTTCATTTAATCCGTTTGGATTCGCGTTGAATTCGATTTCGAGTGGTGTTCAAGATTATACAGGACGGAAAATATTAAGTTGTAAGTATATCACTGTTGGCATTTTGGAATTGTTATTTTAGATTCATTTCTTGTTGATAGTGGGCGAATCTGAAGGATTACAATGGACTAGTGGCGCTTTTCTGCTCTGGATGTTGAATTTGTTTATTTTGGGTTTGTGTACGGTGAAGATGTTTGTTTATGGTGATCCGATTGTTCCCTGCAAGTCAAAGGAAGCTCAGATATTTTGGAGGCATCGAAGGCAGGCCGATTTTTATCTTTCACAGGTTAGTTTTATTTCTGTTTGTTCCTAATGAGATTTAATTGTAAGAATTTTACATGAATTTGCGACTGTCAAAAAGTATTGCTATCCACTTTTTATGCCGCGATACTGTAATAACAGTATTAAAGTTGCTATAAGGTAGCCTCAGAGTGTACTTTCTGACATTTAGACACCCTATCATGAATATTGGGCATATTAATTGTCGATAAGTATCGAACATCCATATAAAAGTTAATGAAAAATACATTTTGATTTATTCATACAAAGCAAATATAAGGCATTCCTATATTTTCTTTGATTGATTAAATAAATCTCTTTTTAATTGTTACTATTTTTTTTTTGTTATTATTTAATAGGGGGATAATGCAAGAGCAAAACAAGAACTCCGCCGTTGTTTGCAAACGTTTGGCGTCACTCTACCAACTTCGAGAATTGAATTAATTTTCTCCATGTTATGGCAACTCTTTCGTCAAGTTTCTCATCGCTTGTGGATTGGCAAATGGTTGTCGCGCCATACTGGAGGATTTTTCGCCGATGGTGTCGTTCGTTACGAAGCGCAGACGTCTTGTCGTGAACTGGCTCTAATCTACCATGCCTTGAATCAGATACAACTGGTCGAAGGTCCTTCGGAATACAGTCACTTGCACGGTCTTGTTCTGGGTCTGTCGTCTGCGAACCTTGCTGAGGCAGCCGGCAACATGATGCCACCGCTGCAACTTATCGACATCTATGTTGGTATTGCTTTGCGTGTGAAACATAGTTGTTACAGTCTATTGCAAGGCTTCCATCGGTATTACATCAATTTGGCGAAGAATGCGACGACTAATACTTGCGATCCGATTCCGTCGCGCTTCAAGTGGATTTTCCAACTCTACGGGTATAAGTTCCTGACTTCACAGAATATCACCTATGAGGTTATTGAAGTTCAAGGTGTGCCATTCTGTACGATGGCTAATAAATCACAACCGATGGCGTTTGTAATGAAGGTAATTTCTAAACATTTTTTTTCATTATTTAATCGTTTTATCATCATTTAATATTTTTTATCATTTAGTATTTTTGCTTTGTGTTTATTAGTTGTACCGTGAACATTTGATCGAGAAATCTCTACAAACGTTGGTAGCACCCGGAAGTAAGCGTAACGGTGACGACGACTCTTCCAAAAAGACAAATACAACTGACGTGTTGAATTATGTTCAACTATTGATTGAAAACTTGGACAAGGATCCTAGTAGTATCTTTACAAATACTACTTTACCAAGTATGTTTTCATTTTTTGATATAATTTCTCTTCGTTTATACATATTTTTATTCTTTAAAGGATATGAAGACGATGATGTCGCCACCTGGTGGACGAATGTAATTGCGTGTTCATGTTATTGGCTTCTTGGCGAAGATGAAAATGCCGAGCGGTTGTATCATAATATAGAAAATATTCCTAAACAACTTGCGAGCATGAGTGATCCGCTTCCGAAAGCTGTGGTTGCTGCTTTCCTCGCCCGAAAAGCATATCTTACTCGGCAAGATACGCATAAAGTCATATTGAAAGAATGCGATGTCGCTTCGCGTTTATTGGAGGATAGTTTGACGTTTAATACTTGCAAGAAGCCGAATATTAAAGTTTTGGTATTTTTCAAATTCTTCCTTTCCTTTTTCAGTTCATATAAAATATCAACTTAATACTAATGGCTAAAAGTATTGACGAAGGTGCATTGTAGTTGCATTGCATGTATTTAAGCTGTGCAGTGTTTCTTCAATGCAATCTTTGTTGGTTGAACAAGCAACAATTCGTATTTTATAATACTATGTTATAATGTTAACTAATGCCTTCAAATGTGAACTAAAATTTTGTGTTTATAGTTTACACAGTTGCTGGTTTGTGATTGGTTGTTGGATACACGAACTGCACTATGGGAGGATGAAGTTGATGAAGATCCAAATTGTGTGCCTGTGTCAAATATTATTTTGACGGCGTTCCAAAAGGACATCACATCGTTGAGAGGAATTGCCCATCATATTCCTGTAAGTTTTTATTCATCTATCATAACAAATATTTATATACTTTACCTTTATGAAATTTGTCTAATTTTACAACGATATTATCTTTCCAGTCTGCTTTGCCTCGTGTTTTCCTCTATGAAGCCACGTCTCGATTGATGGCAGGAGCGGCTCCAGGAAAGACTCAACAACTCCTGGATAAATCCCTACGCCATCGACATTCGAGAGGAAGTATGATATGTGGGAAAGGTATGCTCTTATTTTGATCTATTTTCTTTTCCATTTATTCTTCTTCCTTCTATTTATTTCTATTATTAATACTTGTATTGATTGGCCTTTACAGATAAAAATCAACAACACTTGGGTGGTGAAAGACAACATGCAGCCGCATTATATTTGGCCTGCAGACACCTGCCGGGTCAATTAATTTCGTTGCCCGGAGAACGCGCAGGAATGCTCGCAGAGGCAGCTAAAACTTTGGAACGCATCGGCGACAAGAAACGCTTGCAAGATTGTTACAAACTTATGAAGACGTTGGGTCCTAATTCAGTTAGTCCCTAGGTTAATTTTAATGATAGACATGAACAAAACTTATTCATAGATTACATAAAATTTGTATATACTCGAAATTGTGTATATTTAACGATACTTACCCACTTATCATAAGAACATATAAACGAATTTATTTTTGTATACGTCAGGAACCATAAGTTGGTAGTGTTAGGTTAGTATTTATTACTTATATTTTAAGATAAACGTTCAATTTAATAATAATATTTTCCAATAGAAGTTTCAAGCTGTGGAATTGGAAAACTAATTTATTCTCTCCATTTATATTACAGTTTTATATTCACAATTCATTATGTATTCTTGGTCCCTTTTTTACAACTCTTTTCTTTCCCTTTTTCTCATTTTTATGCATTTCCTCATGTTCTACAACGGTAGTCCTGCGGTAAGGATTAACATAATCTGGCTCACGTTCGATATGTTGCAGTTCTTGACTGGCGAGCGACAGCAACCGTACCGTGCTTTTATCCAACAAATAGCGCACTTGATTTGTGAATGCCACGCTCCATTGCAGCAAAATATCCCAATTATGGTTCAACTTTAGCGCCGACGCTGTAATATCGGGCAGGCGAATGACGACTTCTGCAAACAATGCAGTATTCTCGAGAATACTCGAAAGTGTCTCTCGTGTCGCCTCGTCCTGTGGAAATTCGGTTATGCCTGGCACAAAACCGGAAGCCTCAATGCGTGCACGACTGTTTTGCATCACTGTGAAGACTTTTTCGGCCATTAGGATAACCATTTGGTACTGCTTTTCATAGCTCTGGATACGTTGCAATGATTTTACAGCTTCGAGATGTTCAACGCGTCGTCTCTTGAAAAGTTTTATATCTAAAAATGCAAATTCAAAATTTAAGTTAAAAACTAAGTTTAAATTTTTAAAAGTTTCAAAGGAATATGAATACGTACATAACTCTTCTGCAGGACTACGTTCATTATTTTCACATAATATTGTATATGATTGAAGCACAAAAACGCAAGTGATTAGTAAAGATTTCATTTTTCAGTTTGAAAAGTTTTTTGAAAAATTTAACGGTTTCAATGGTTAACCTCAAAATGATCCGCCCTCGACGGAAGCTCGCAAATTTATGATTATTTTATTGGGATTATTACATTCGTATGGTTTCATGGGCGATTGGTGCCGGTTATTATTTAAATTTGACTACCAACCCTGCCGATATCGATTTTCCTATAGCGCACGCCGCTCAACAAAAATAATGAGAATGCATTAGTCTGAGCGTCACCGCCACGCGACAACACGACACAATGTAATAATGTAGATTTTCATGGCATTAGCCACCACGCGATATGGAATTACCGAATCTTTACCTTTTCATAATTCCACTTCGATTGTAATAAAAGTTATGCCATATACAAGGGTGACAAAGTTTGGGCTATTATAAACAACTTCAACATGATTACGTTGTGTTTTCTGGGGTAAATGATGATTAATTGCCCATAACGTGAGTTTACGTTGTACAAGCTACGTTTATCGCTTCCGGATCACGATATAAAAGAAATTAAAGCGATACAAATCGTAACTCCTGCGATTTTAGCGAAATTAGGAGCTCAAGGTCATTTATCCTATACGGTGTAATCATATACAATTGATACCTTTTGACCAGGGCTCATTGCGATAAGGCAGGGATGTCCGATTATTGGACGAAGAAAAATATGCATATAATAACGCTATGCGCACATCCCCGTTATGTGAGATGCTGAGTAACCATAACAATAGCTATAAATGTATTCAGTTTCTGCTAAGTACAACTGCAAAGTACAGTTACACACACTATTCGTCAACTCATAAAATAATTGTAAACCAACATTCACCATTCATCAAGATAAATAATAAAATAAAGCAAAGTTAAATAATAAAATAAATATTTTTTATTTTTATTAAGTTATACGAACCAAAACTTAATTATATGTTGAGGATATGGACAAAAGGGCTGAGAGATGAAGCTGCATTACATGGGGAAAAGTTGGTAGGTAGAAAACAGATGAGGCAAATGAAAAGTAAATAATAAAACTTCTTAAATGCGAGAAAGACTTTTATTGTAATATAATTCATTTATAATAGAGATTAAACTTTTTCAAAATATTTTTACATTTCCCATAAAGAAAATGTCTTCATTCAAAAGATACCATTTTAGCTTGTTCGGAGCCTACTTGCTAGCAGTCAGGATATTGGTCTAGTGGTTAAGGCGTGTGCTTGCTCTTTGTTCGCCGCGGGTTCGAGTCCCGCCTGCGGAGGTGAGGAAATGTTCTTGTTTTAAAATTTTATTATTTAATCACACATTTTAGCAAAACACAGTGGTCAACCGCCGCTCCGCGGCGGTAGTTCGTTTTCCAAGTGGATTGCAATCTTATAGTTCGCCGCTTCGCGGCGAACCCCTCCCGAGTCACGACTTACGAGCTCTAGTTGGGTCGGGGCTGGCCCGGCTGGGCTTCGATCCCGGGACTTCTTTGCTCGCTTCCACCGACGCTACCATTGTGCCGCCTGGGCGGCATACACCTGGCCGAAATTTTAGGGATTAAAATGAACACATTTTTATACTTGTAGTTTATGATGTACAGAGAATAAGAATGCAATATTTTTTAAATGTAATCGTACGAATTGAAATTTGTAACAAACGCGAAATAAATAATAAAATTTCTTAAATGCGAGAAAGACCTTCATTGAAATATAATTTGTTTGCAACTTGTCACGAATCTCGATAACTATTAAACTTTCAGGATGTTTTTACATTTTGTTATAGAGAAACCATTAACTTGTTAAAAGAAACTTTATCTTTGTTTGTCAAAAAACAGACAAGTATTTGACTCCTCAGTTTATTGTAATATTGATTATTTAGAATTCATTATTTTTTATTTAAAAAAATCAGCGAATACGATTGCAATATTTTTTAAATATAAGTACGGATTGAAATTTGTAACTAAAGGTAAATAAATAATAAAATTTCATAAATACGAGAATGATTTTCATTGTACCATAATTTATTTATAACAGTAATTCATTAGAATGTGCCCCAGGCACATTTCTCTCGTTTACTATTATTGGTTCTAATATTAAATAAGCCCGAAACCAGTAATCAGATTGTATTCTATGCTAGGAATAAGATAACAATAAACTCATTTGGATATACATGGCGCCATCTACAATGCAGTGCTTAGACTAGGAATTACAAGGCAAACTGTAGGCAGATTTCTGTAATAAGTGTGAAGAGTTATACGATGATGGTTTTCAGGGTGACCTTTATCAGGAACCCCGAGCACCAAAAACGTATGGTTGCCAAAAGGT